>JBBPRJ010000164.1:0-14341 GCA_038092975.1 Chalciporus piperatoides | reverse complement strand
ACCAGCATACTTGCCTCTGGACTTCCTGGCCTTGCTCATATTGTTTCAGACAAGGCCCCACTGCGACCGTCGTCGCGACGGGCAGTGTCAGATTACGGAACCTTCCCGTGGATCATGCCATTGGAGAACTTGCATTTCGAACCTTGACAAGCCTTCATGCATGTATTACCGACACATCGTAAACTTGACCATGCGCGTCTTCACCAATACTTGATAGAGTAACACAAATAGTAGAGCGATACGAAAGGCATGTGATGGGAGGGAATACAAGCAAGATGAGGAAAGAAAACTTGAGAGACTTGATTTTTCTGACATTATATCGAACCAGGTGCTGGCTTCTTCAAGACAGGAAGTAATGAGAAACTTTGGAGAAACTTGAAGTCCGTTGGTGGCTTGACTGCCATGAACCCTTCCTTGTACGTGCTCGACCTCTTGCCCTTGCCAGAAACATAGATAAAGGAGGAACATGACATATTCCGCGCCAGCGCTTCACCAGCGGCCGCCGTTTTCAGCGTGGTTGGAAGTATTAGAGGCACCGTTGGAGGGGCCATCGAAGTCCTTGCGAGGGCTGCTACCTCTGGGGGGGCTTCTTGAATAACTCCTACGCCTCCTGTAATCAGGTGAGTAACGTCCACTACGAGGGGGCGGACTACGACGGTCACGCCAGTCACGGTTATCACGGCCATAGGGATCCCTATCCCTGTCACGGTCATGACGACGGGAATCGCGGTCACGGTCACGGTATGAGTCACGGTACGAATCGCGGTATTCACGGCTCGAGTAGGTATCCCTGTGCGAGCGACGGTGTCCCATGTATTCTCCGGGGGTAGGTGCGTGTGGGCGGTCCGTGACCGAGTAATCGACTCGAATGCGGCGTCCGTTGAGTTCCTGCAGCTCTTGTCAACTTCAATGATACGTAAGTTTTAGGGGGTACTAACAACGCCGTTGAGTTCCTGGATGCAACGTGTTGCCTCTTCAACTGCCGACATTTTGATGAAACCGAAGCCACGAGAGCGGTCGGACTGCGAGAAATGGGTTGAGGGTTGTTCATCACGAGAATCGAGGAAGGCACTCACTCTTTGGTCGTAGACGATGGTCACTTTTTCAACTCTTCCGAAGCGACTGAATTCCTCATCCAGGTCGCGTTCTTGAGTTCGGATGCTTAAACCAAAGACACCCAACACGGCGGATGGGTTTGGTGCCTGCTTTGACCGATGAGGCCGTTGAAACAAAAAAAAACATGTAAAGGGGAACATACAATAGGAGCATGGGCTGGTCGTTTTGGAGCTGGTGACTTGCGACGATGGGTAGGACTCCTGAAACCATTGTTGCTGCGGGTGGGGCTGCGAGAGCGAGAGCGGGCACGAGTTGGGGCGTCGCGGTCCCGAGATTCCGAGGCGGCTGGTGCCGGGGCGTTGTAAGCGTCAGAGTAAGGGTCCACTGGAGCAGCGGCAGCTTCACCGTATTGCGACTGTTTGACAAATTTTGGATAAGTTCAGTGCGCACAAACCAGCTGAAAACCACGGACCATGATAGTTGAAGTTTGAGGAGGAAATTTGCGCGTGTTTGTATCCAAGTCAGATTCGAGTTCAGACCCCGCGACTCTGAACCTTATTTCGCGGTGCTGTATAGTTTTGTAAGCCTCCATCGTCGCACATTCAACATACCCAAACAGTACACATCGGCAAGACCAAGATGGTGAGCTCGTCGTGCTGGATGGCGTTCAAAAGTCTGTGTTAATGCTGCTATGCGCAGGGTATCGACATCAAGGATCACCACGTCAAGAAGAACCAGCGCACGGCCCCCAAGAGCGAGGATCCCTACCTCCTCTTGCTTGTCAAGGTATAATCGCGCTAAACCCTCTGAAGCCCACCGTCTGACTGGCTTTCAGCTGTACCGTTTCCTCGCACGCCGTACCGACTCGAAATTTAACAAGGTCTCGTGGATTCCGACCAGGTTTGACACACTGAAATTAACCTTTTATCCCCGAATCCCATAGGCAATCCTCCACCGTCTTTTCCTCTCGAAAATCAACCGCCCCCCGATTTCGTTGTCGAGAATTGTCAAGGAGACGTCTGCTACTCCCGACCGTGACTCGAAGGTCATTGTGTCTGTTGGAACTGTCACGGATGATATCCGTCTGCTCGAGGTCCCAAAATTGACCATCGCTGCCCTCCGCTTCACCCAAGCAGCGAAGGAGCGCATCCTCAAGGCTGGTGGAGAGGCTTTGACTTTGGACCAGCTTGCACTCCGCTCGCCTACCGGTGCTAACACGGTTCTCTTGCGGGGCAAGAGGAACACCCGTGAGGCTGTCAAGCACTTTGGCATGGGTCCTCACAAGCACAAGAAGCCCTACACCACCTCCAAGGGCCGCAAAGTACGTTTCCCAACATTTAGCTATGAGATTCGCTCCCTCAATGTCCTATTGATAGTTCGAGCGTGCTCGTGGTCGCCGAAAGTCTCGTGGCTTCAAGGTCTAAGCGGTTCACAAAACCGACATGCGGTCGGACGGGGACACGTCGAGTCGAGGTCGCTTTATGCATTATGGGTATTACTACGAAACATTGTCATTTCCTATTTTCCATTGCACTTGTACGCCTCATCTATGCATATGCAATATCCTCGAACGCGTCGATCCATGAATCACCCAAAGTAACAGCGCCGACCTCTAGCTGTACACGTTCTATACACGAAGACCCTTGTACATCTCACGCTACGAGATGCTTCAAAACACAGATGCCGCCATTCTGTTCATCGACTTCTAGGCTATCGTCTTGCCCGTTTTCCATCCTGAGAAGTGATCGTCAGTTAAGGTTCGTTCGTCTCGAAAACTGCACGCTCACACTGTGCGTCTCCACATCCTCCATCACGGTGTCCCATTCCCGCTTCAAGCTTATCGGTTCTGAATCCATGGGATCATCCAGCTGATCAGGCGCCGTAGGGCTGGGATCATGGATCCGCCAAGTGGTGATTTTTGAATCTTCCCCGCCAGTTACGAGCACTCCATGCTGAGAAATGTTAGTGGAAGAACAGGAAGATAGGAAAGGTTTTCACCTCTTCGTCCCAATGTAGGGATCGTACAACCCCTGCATGAGCCCCAGCCCAAACAGAATGCATCGTCCATGGAGCAGTTGCATTGGATAAATCGTTGCTGGTAATCAAAGCCACGTCTCCCCTGTTGAAATCGTTGAACAAAATCACCACGGACGACTAAGAAGAACGCGTCACTCGTTGGATCCGACGAATATTCCGAGTCTGTTTGTCACTTTTCGAGTGCAATGGCCCTTGATAAGATAATCGGTGACCCAGGTATGACCGTGGTCATGCAAGGACGGGGCGCGGATATCCATGGCTAGAAGTTGATCGAGCTAGTCACTTGGATAAGTACTTGATATGTCGAAGTCAGAAAAGAAGGTAAAACCTCGTTGGACCAACAACTGAAAGTCTCCATGTCGCTTGCTGCCCAGACACGCGTTTCGTGGGTATCGTTTATCCATCCACCCTGAGAGACACTGCACCCCCAGTTTCCGACATGAAGTACAGCCTCATCTTCGTCTACCTCGAGAGCATTCGAAGTGCTGATCAGTCCGTCAGATGATGTTGATAGTATCAACTTTTCAGAATTCGATGAGTGCTCTCGGTTCAGGAAATGTACGGCCGTTATGTCGTCAGAGTGGGTAGAGCCATGGGACCGCAGTTGGGCTTTTGGATTCCGTGGATCCCTGTAGTGGTCACGGCACAATATTAGAAACAAGGGAGTGACATGATTGAAAGGCGATGCTAACCAGTAGAGTATGAACGCATCTTCCCCTTGTAGGTCAGTCCCTGCAGCGACCAACGAACCATCACCCGATGCATCGCAGCAAAGTAGAGAACGCAATCTCCCTGATACCTCCACTAGCGTTCGATGATATCTTTTAGTTGTAAAGGTACATGTTACGCGGGACACGCGTATGTGATGCTCACTTTTGATACTGCTCGATCCAGTTCTTTCATCCCATGCTATTACACAGCCGTCCTTTCCGGATGAAAGCAGCATCTCGCGATCAGAGGCTCCCAGACCGTTGATAGTACGCAGATATGTAGTCGCGTCTGCATGGCCTTTTAGAACACCTGTGTCCTGTAGGGTGGATTTATCGAAGAGATGGATTTGGTTGGATGGGGACGAGGCCGATGCAGCATAGTAGTTTGATATCTGTGTCAGTGAGAGTACATAGTTCTCTCCGGGAAGAGAGGTTTGGTGCAGTGGATGATTTGCGATTTTAAGCGAAGGTGCTTGAAGGAGGGACATGACTGAGATCGACGGAGACTTTCCTGCCTGGGATATGTCTTCGGTGATCGCCGTGCTAAGGTTAGGGTTTATTACCTCAGCAAATACCGCAGCACATCAATTGGCCTTCAATTTGCTTTGTATTGTGTTGTCCTCGTCCGCCCGACTGCTTTGCAAGTAGCGCACTCGCCATCTGCAACTGATCTCGTATATCTCTCAGAACGAACCCCCTCACACTCATTTCCATCCACACTCGTTCAGTTCAATCGGTCACGCTTCGAAATTCAACCATCCTCTTTCACCGATTCCCAGGCCTGAGAACTTCATTCTGAAATAACCCTCTCCACGTAGCCCTCCCTGATCACTATCCATCATGTCTCCTGGTGGTGCGTACCAGAATCATGGTCAAAGTGCGATCCACAAAGCTGACCTGGCGTGTAGCACGTCGGCTTCACAGACTCCCACAGCGCCTTGACTACAGCCTGATCCCTGCACCGCTGGGTGAGACATAATACGAGATTGAGTGGGAATATCTCATTCATTATGTATAGATCTATCTCTTCCGCAAGCTACGGAGAAGTCACCTCTCCCGGCAATCATCGTGACCCCTTCCTCACCCTCGCTCGGTGCTCCCGAGTATTACATTGCATTCCTCAATCCCCCTCCCAAGCCCTCGCTGCGCGAGCGTGTCACGAAGTCCCTTTTACAGGGGCAATTTCCGTTCAAAGCCAGAATCATCCTTATCATCTCGCTGCTCCTCTTCATTCTGGTTTGCCATCTACTGGCTCATCTTGCTGTCCACCGACCCCACTTCAATTTCAAGTCCTCTGATATCTCCACGCATTCAGATTCACACACATCGCTTTGGAACCTTGTGTCCTTTGACTTCCGGCCGTTCTGGGACTCAGCTGTAAATGGAGATAAGAGGAGCTACATTGTCGAAGATATAGCTCAGGCTGGTCATCGCTGAGATTCTTGGTCATGTGACACCTACTTTAAAATGTTCATTCACTGCCTCGAGAGTTCCCTTGGTATCGCGATGACTTTGACTGCCAGGACTCTTTTTACTGTCAATCTATCAAAGTCCATCTGTTTGTTTTCGTATCTTTTGGTATTTTCTCGTTTGAATTGAACTGACTTCGTATGTACCACACGGTTCCACGATCAGCTGGTTCCCAGAAGCCGGTCTCCAGGTCTCGATCCCCCTTTTCGCACAATTTCTTTCAGTAAAAGGGTCTGGCGTCGGATGCTGGATAAGATTTTCTGCCTATGGATCAAAGGTGGTTTTTGGTCAAGGACAAATTTACCGCTTCCTTTTCCCCACATATAGGTATGCGCCAAATTTCTTCACAAAGCAACGGAAGCTCTCCGACATCGCTCCGTTTGGACTAATTTCATCCATGGTGTTCAGCCTTATTGCTCAACAGGCATATCCTAGTCCTTGGGGGTGGCCTTCTGGTCCAATGGCTCCGGACCGTACACCTTAAGCGACGTTTACCACACTCTTATTTGATCGTGAAGCACGATCAGAAGGGCTTCCCCGATGAAATTCACGCGCTGCCAAAATACCTGCAGTTGCGTGCTTTTGCATGTGGAGCATAGTCGTCGTTCCCTCGCGAAATGATGAAGCTCCGCTCCCTTATTAAGGGTTTCGTTCGATACTCCGGACGAAATTGTGGGCTTTCCAGCTTCCTCCAATTTCGTCCTGCTGTCCAGCTCAGTGATCACTCATATCGGAGAGCGTGAGCGGGTATGCCAGGATCCGATCTTCCCGCAAATGCAAGTTCGACTAGCTTGACCCATTCAGCGGCTTCTGTGAGTAGAATAACTCATATTCTCCCTCCAAATCCCTCACCTGTGGTCATCTAGTCGTCATCGCCAGACGTGTCGGCGTCCAGTTCGTCAAACAGCACCACACTTAATACCTCTACATTCCTTCCCTCATTCTCTTCCCTATCCGCGTCAGCTTCATCATTCACTGCTGCCGAAAGCATTCCCAATAGACCTCTTACGTCTTCTCTATCATCGCAAACCACCGTTTCCACTGCATCCGACACTAGTTCATCCGCAGGGGTCGTATATACGTCTGCTGACACCGGGACATCGAATGGACGCGATGCCTCGCATTCGTCTATGTCATCGGGTAGTTCCTCCCCGCCGACGGTATCTCCCCCCACTGCCCGAGCCGCTCGTTATCTGGCGACGTCGGTCACGAGGGCCAGCTCAGTCCCGACCCCTGCTAATGGAGCGACGACGCCGGTCTCGCCGACGACGCGAACGGAGAGTGTGGCGACCACATCCAGTTCTTCCAGTGAGTATGTGAGTCAGGATACAACCAAAACAACCTCGTCCACTCAGAGCACGGATCCAAATCTGCCCGACGCCTCCCCAACGACGAGGACAGAGGCATCATCCCCGGTGCTTGCTTCTGGGAGGTGAGGAGAGAAGCCTGAAAGTATTAGTAAAGGTATGTTGACGTTTTTTTTGTAGCAGTAGTGGTAGTACGTCCCCCAATACTATCACCACACCACCGATTTCCACACAACAAATCGTTTCGACGACTCCACAAGCCACACACTCGGGGCATCCTGTTGCCACAACACTGACTTGGGAGAGCACCCGCCCCGAAAGCTCTGTACCCGCACCAACCACAACGGGAAGGGGAGATACATCTACCCTTCCTTCATCATCGGGCTCGAATATGTACGTGCTCTGCTTGAGATTTCTTAACTGTTCTGAAATCCCAATTCCCAGTCTCCTACACCTCATTCTTGGACCGATACTGGGGGTTCTCGCACTTGTTGCGCTCGTAGTGACTTTCACCAAGTGTCGAACACGGCGACGGTCTAGAAACGAGATCTCGGACCAATATTCGGACGATCCCCGAATATCAAGGGAACGTAAAGACTGGACCTCGATTGAAGAAGCCCCTCAGGCAAACTCAGTCATCCCAGTCATCCCAGTCACACTCGGACAGCAAATAGCTTCCCAGCGAGCCACCTCGACGTACACGTCAGAACATATTACTACTCGTATCTCACACGCAGGCGAGTCTTCCCAAAGCAGTTATGGACACCTCTCCGATCCATTCGCGGATAGTTCGGACGTGGTGTCATCACGAACAAGCATGTCCCCTCGGAGTGTCCATTCTGACGATGGCACGTCTACCGAAATCGTGTTCATATCTGACACCTCCGTGTCAGTTGACAATGATACGCGGGATGCATTAGGGTTCGGGGGCGCGTGGGACAGTGCCGAATCAAGCTCAAGCGCAAGCGCAAGTAGCCTGCAGCTAATTCGTCCAGCCGGTTGTGACTCCGAATGATGATTCGGGTTTGTTGATACGATCGCAATACCCATCCCCAAGTTGGCATCATGATAGCCGATCTGCGGCGCCCACTCCACTGGGAGAAAGACGGGAGCTGCGGAGGCATTTCTCCTGTGTCGCCAGTTGTGCCACCTGCCGTTGCCAAAACCATTTTCCCTCGGAAAGGAGGATGCGAGGCCTGGCGGTGGTGGCGGAGGTGGCAGCAACGATGGAAACGGAGGTAACGACTTCGATTCAATCCCCTCCGATGCGTCAGATAATGACGAAGACATCCGAAACGTTGATGACGACTTGTACGAGGGTAACAACAACGTTCCGTTGGCATACGAGCCGTTCGCGCAGCTCGCTGACGCGATCCGATTGATGTCCCGCGCGGCATTTCGTCGTCACAATGACTCCGATACCTCGAAGCCTAAGGTCCGAGAACCTGACCCCTTCGATGGTACAGATCCGAAAAAGCTCCGACCTTTCGTCGTTCAATGTGAACTAACCTTTCAAGCTCGCCCCAAGACGTTCCGGGTTGACCGGAACAAGGTAACGTTTGCCCAGTCCTACCTCAAGGGCATGGCACTGGAGTACTTCGAGCCGGACCTGCTCGGGGATCTTCCCCCGGCCGCTAGGCCCGCTTGGATGAATGACTGGAAGTCTTTCCTCTATGAATTACAGGCTAACTTCGGTCCGCACGATCCCGTAGCTGACGCGGAAGCTCAACTCGAGCGACTGCAGATGCGGGATTCTCAGCGGATCTCTAGGTACATCGTCGAATGGAATCGCCTCGCGTCCCAAGTCCGGGACTGGGGTTCCGGCGCTCTGCGACGGAACTTCTATAACGGTCTCCCGGACAGGATCAAAGACGAAATCTCTCGTCAAGGCAAGCCCGACGACATCTACCAACTCCGCCTTATGGCCCAGCAGATCGACCATCGGTACTGGGAGCGGAAGGAGGAAGTCTCCCGCTCCGTCAAACCCTCTGGTACGACCCCTGGGTCCACCTCAACTCCGAAGAACTCCTCTACCTTCTCGACTTCCCATAGCCATTCTGGCTCCTCCTCCTCCTCCAAGCCGAGTAACTCCAAGGACGACAAGTCTAAGGGTTCCGGCTCTGCCACTGGATCCTCCGGTAACCCCGGCTCCTCTGGCAAGAAGAGTAACTCCTCTTCTCCTCCCAAGTCCGATGCTATTGCCAGCAAGCTAGGCAAAGACGGTAAACTCCTACCGGAGGAACGTCAGCGCCGATTCACGAACAACCTCTGTTTGTTCTGTGGACTCCCTGGCCACTCCGCTAAGGACTGCCCCAAGTCTACCTCTAGGGCTGCGAAAGCTCGTGGTGCTGCTGTAACTCCGGCGCCCGCTGCCTCCAGCTCCGCTTCGCAAGAAGCGAAAAAATAGAGCGCGACTCCCAGGACTCCGCACAGCCTGGCAGTCGCGTTGATGCAGCCTGTGCACTCAAGGAGGTACGACTCAACGCGTCCGCTCTCTCCGATCCCAATTCCCTCCGTCCGCTATTATCCATTCCATCTCTTCATCTCTCCTCCGTTCCTTCTCTCGTAGACTCCGGCTCTACTCATTGTTTCATCGAATCTACTTTCGTCGAAAAAAGCAAAATCCCTACGTACTCCGTTCCTCCTATCACACTCCGACTGTTTGACGGCACCTCTAACTCCATGATCACCTCTGCCGTTGATCTTTCCCTTTCCTTCCCTTCGGGCGAATCCACCTCCGAGACATTCTATGTCACCTCGTTGGATTCCTCCAGCATGCTAGTACTTGGACACAGCTGGCTCACCCGCTACAATCCGTTGATTGACTGGGTCTCGAGCAGCATCTCGTTCCGAGCTCCTGCTGAGGGAATGCCAACCCCGACGTCACCTTCCGCACCTCCGGAGACTACTCCTTCTCCTCCGGAGAGCAACCCCTCGGCTTCGCCACCGAACCCAAAAGCCCCTGGACTACGATGCCCAAAGATCTCCTTCGTAAACGCTGTCGCTTTTCAGCGCGCGTGTAAGATGGAGGGCTCGTTCCAATTCTGTGTTTCCCTGCAGTCCCCAGAAACGAAAGCACGCTCCGCTGCCTTCTCCGCTTCTCCGGAAGAAGCGGAAGAGAAGATCGATCTCACCGGAGTTCCTCCGGAGTATCACGATCTAGTAGACGTGTTCAGCAAGAGGAAGGCTGATACCCTAGCCCCTCATCGCCCTTTCGATCTGAAGATTGATTTGGAGGAAGATACTTCTCCTCCTATCGGGAAGCTCTACTCCCTCTCCTCCGTCGAGCAAGAGACACTCCGTGACTTCATTGACGAACACCTCAACATCGGCTTCATTCGGGCTTCCTCTTCCGCCCATGCTGCTCCGATGCTCTTCGTCAAAAAGAAGGACGGATCCCTCCGCCTCTGCGTCGACTTCCGTGGTCTTAATAAGATCACCAAAAAGGATCGCTACCCTCTCCCCCGCGTTTCCGATCTCCTCGAAGCTCCTAGCGGTGCTAAGATCTACACCAAGCTCGACCTCCGGCATGCCTACCATCTGGTCCGCATCGCCGACGGAGACGAGTGGAAGACTACGTTCCGCACCCGCTATGGCTCCTACGAATGGCTAGTCATGCCGTTCGGATTGACGAACGCCCCCGCAGCTTTCCAACGATTCATTAACAGCGTCTTCGCAGACCTGTTAGATGTAACCGTGGTCGTCTACCTCGACGATATCCTCATCTACTCCAATGATGTCGCTTCGCACCGGAAACACGTTCGGGAAGTCCTCAAGCGCCTCCGGGCACATGGGCTTTACCTCAACCCGAAGAAGTGTTTTTTCCACACGGAGTCCGTCGAGTACCTCGGATACATCCTCTCTCCCTCCGGCCTTACCATGGCCTCCGACAAAGTTCAGACTATCGTAGATTGGCCGGAACCCCGGAAAGTCAAGGACATTCAGTCCTTCCTGGGTTTTGCCAACTTCTATCGCCGTTTTATCAGCGGCTACTCTGACATCGTCGTTCCTCTCACACGTCTAACACGCAAGGATGTTTCTTGGAACTTCTCCGAGGAATGCCGGAACGCCTTCACTTCTCTCAAAACCGCCTTCACTTCCGCTCCGGTCCTAGTTCACTGGGTCCCGGATGCTCCCATCACTGTCGAAACTGACGCCTCCGACTACGCTGTCGCCGCTATCCTGTCCATCACCTGTCCCGACGGGGAACTTCACCCCGTAGGATTCTTTTCCCGAACCCTTACGGGGGCGGAATTGAATTATGACACTCACGACAAGGAGCTCCTGGCGATCTTCGAAGCTTTTCGGAGTTGGCGTCATTACCTTGAAGGCTCCGGTACCCCGATAGACGTTGTTACGGACCACAAAAACCTGGAGTATTTCTCCACCTCCAAGCTCCTGACGCGACGCCAGGCGCGATGGTCGGAATATTTGAACCAGTTCAACCTTTCCGTTCGCTATCGCCCCGGTAAGCTCGGAGCTAAACCCGATGCATTGACTAGACGCTGGGACGTCTACCCCAAAGAGGGGGATAAGGACTTCGCTCGCGTAAATCCCGACAACTACAAAACAATATTCACCTCCGAACAGCTCACTACGTCCCTACGAGCAACCATCCTCAGCACTCCCATCCTCCGAGCATCCCTCCTTGTCGATGTCGAGCAACTCCGCTCCGACATCCTGTCCTCCCTCCCCAACGATCCAGTCGCATCACCGCTCCTCCTTGGTTCCGACGACCCTCGTTGGACCATCTCCGCCGAAGGTTTCCTCCTCCGGGACAACCATATCTACGTCCCTGAAGCCCTTGATCTACGTCTCCGAGTTCTCCGAACCTTCCACGATCACCCCACAGCTGGACACTTTGGCCAAAACCGTACCCTCGAACTCATTCGACGTGAGTATACCTGGCCCGGTATCAGGACTTACGTGCGGGATTACATCCGTTCCTGCACCTCCTGTGCCCGCGCCAAGGTTCCGAGACATCGCCCCTACGGCCTACTTAAACAGCTCCCGGTTCCGGAGAAACCTTGGAACTCCATCTCTATGGATTTCATCGAGCAGTTACCTTCCTCGGACGGCTTCACCGCTATCCTCGTAGTCATTGATAGGTTGTCAAAACAGGCAATCTTCATCCCGACTTACGACACCATCACTTCCGCCGACCTTGCCAAGTTGTTCCTGATCCACGTCTTCTCCAAGCACGGAGTTCCTGCCCATGTCACCTCCGACCGGGGCTCGGAATTCGTGTCCCATTTCTTCCGCTCTTTAGGGAAAGCTCTGGACATGCGCCTACACTTCACTTCCGGCTATCACCCTGAGGGGGATGGTCAGACTGAACGTGCTAACCAGACCTTAGAGCAATACGTTCGCATTTACACCAACTATCAACAGGACGACTGGTCAGGACTCCTCCCACTCGCGGAATTCGCCTATAACAACGCTCCGAGCGCTACTACTGGAGTCTCTCCCTTCTTCGCTAACAAAGGCTATCACCCCAACTTCTCCGTCTACTCCGACCGCGAACTCACTTCCTCCGCTGCCAAAACCTTCGTCTCCGACCTCGATGAACTCCACGGATTCCTCCGCTCGGAGATGCTCGAGGCTCAGAAACGTTATCAAGGTCCTGCGGATGCGAGACGAGCTCCGGCTCCGGACTTCAAAGTCGGGGATCCCATTCTTGTGAGAGCCAAGTACTTCCGAAGCAAGAGACCAACTCGCAAGTTCTCCGAGAAGTATTTCGGACCGTTTAATATCCTTGCCAAACCTGGTACCCACTCCTTTACCATCGATTTACCTGACAATCTCCACTCCGTACATCCTGTCTTCCACGTCTCGCAGCTAGAACCCTTTACCCCTAGTACCATTCCGAACCGGGTCCAACCTCCGCCTCCTCCGATCGAGGTCGACGGAGAACCCGAGTACGAGATCGAGGAGATCCTAGACTCCAAGATCGACAAGAGGAGGCGTCATTGCCAACTCCTGTACTTGGTACGTTGGCTGGGTTATGAGGGAACTATTGACGAGACCTCCTGGCTACTCGCTACGGAGGTTCAGAACGCAATCGAACTTGTCGCGGATTTCCACCAGAAGTATCCCCGAAAGCCCGGACCGCTTCCGAACTCCTAGCCCCACACTCCTATGTTTTTCCTTCCTCCGTTCACTCTTTTCCTTCCTTTCCTTCGAACCAAGAAAAAAGTCCATTGATAAAACCTAAGGTACATTGTACATGAGGAGGCGACAGGGGAACTCCGAGACCCTACTCCTCCATCTCCGCTCCTTTCTCCCCCTCCTCCTCTTCCTCCTCTTCCTCTTCCTCTTCCTCGTCCGACCCCTCCGCATCCTCCTCGTCCTCCTTGTCGGACGTTCCGACCCCGGTCGCCACGTACCCCCGTTGCACCATCATCAGCTCCCGGAGCATGATCGCCTCGTCGGTCAAGTCGCTAAGGTAGCTCTCGATCGACGACACGACCCGCACCAGCGCCTCCAGCGCCTGGGCGATCCGAACACCGGAAGAACCCTCCGCGGGCCTGTTCTCCTCCTTCGAGGACCCCGCCCGGAGTTGAACGAAGGGTTTGACCCTCTTCTTCTTCTCCCCACCCCGAGGGCTCTCCTCCGGCTCCACCCTACCTCTCTTCAGGCAGTTGGCGTGCGCTTTCACGCACTCCAAACATGCCTGCCCCTTCCCTCCGATGGGCCGCTCACACACCGTGCCCCTCTCGACGCACCTCTTGCAGGTCGCGTCCTCCGAGTCTCCTGAATGCTCCGTCCCCGCCTGCGACCCGGAGACCATCATCTTCCTCGTCGCCGTCTTCTTCTTCGACGTCCCGGTCTCCCCGTCCGAGATGGTGATGACCTCCTACAGGAGTTGTTAGTCATCCTATATCGTTCCTCCGAGTACTTACCTTGGCTGAGGGCGTCGCCGACCCGCTCCCGGTCGCTCGCCCTTTTCCCTTGGCTGTCTGCCTCTCCAAGGCCAGCCTCCGCTCCGCCTCGTCCAAGGCCTGTTCGAGTCAGTTAGTATTCGTGATGCGATCCCGGGATTACTCACCTGTTTCCGCCTCTCCGCGGCCACTCTCTCCTGCTCTTTCCGTCGCGTCTCTTTCTCCTCCTCCTCCCGTTTCTTCTTCTCCTCCTCCTCACGTTTCTTCTCCTCCTCCTGTTCCCGCCGAATCCTCTCCTCCTCCTCCTGCTTTTCGCGCTCTTCTCTCGCGCGCTCCTCCTCCAACTTCCGGTTGGCGAAGTACGCCGCGATCTGGTCGAGGGTGAGGTCGGCGAGGGGATCTTTCTTTTCGCTGGACGATGCCATGATGGTGGATGTGGTACAAGGTCAGAATCGTTCGTGGTGCGCGTTAACAACCCCGCTCCTAGGTTCGGACTCCGACCGGTCTTCTCCGAGGTGGCTTGATCGCCACTTAGGATTACTCCGTTAGGACGTTCTAGCCTTTGCAGTTGCCTCCATTCTATTCCCGTTTATGGTCGGCCTCGAGGGCTCGGCCTTAATGGGGGGGCACTGTCACGACCATGCATTCCCGACCCCTATTACTCATCTCCGACCACCTCCGACCACCTCCGGTCATCTCCTGTCCACTCGAGTCCACGAAGTGGACTTAGCATCCAGCTCGACAACTCCGTCCCTCCGCTCCTCCGCTCCTATGCCTACATCGGTCCGACCCATTTCCAATGGAACCCTGAGTCCCGACCCTTGTCCATTCTATCATCCCTGCATGTTAATCTCCTTGTGACATTCCTCCGCTCCGATCA
>JBBPRJ010000163.1:0-14359 GCA_038092975.1 Chalciporus piperatoides | reverse complement strand
CGCTGAGCAGCCCTTCGTGGGCGAGACGGACCAGCTTGAGGCTGCGATGGCGCTGGAGCGACCGCTGGTGAACCATACCATTTACTGTGTGCTCATACAGCCCAATCCAAGCGACACATACCTTCCTTGGCCTTCCCTTTATCCTGCGGCGCCGCTACCGTTCCCTTTGCAGCCTTCACTTTCCTCTCTGTGATGTGATTATCCCTCATATCATGGGTTCAATCTGAGGTAATAATACTCACTTTTTGGCAGCTCCCCAGGGTTCACCATCTCCAGGAATGTTGCGGCGCAATCGGCAAGCGTTTGCCAATCGTCGCCCTCGGGGACCGTAGTGATGTCGAAGTTGTAATGCGAACCAGACCACACCGGGTCGGATGTGTCCTGGTCGGCGTATGCTTGTGACCAGTCTATTGGTTATGTGTGAGTGAGTGAGACAGTTAGTTTGAATCGCCGAGCGTGATCCATCGATAGACTTACTGATGACGTTGAGGTCCTGGCATTCCAGGACCTTGTCGTTTTCTACCCTCCATTTGTCGCCACGGTCGTATTCATGTCGCCCAACGAAAGCCTCTACCAGCAGGTAGAAGTTGAAAAGGCGCGACCGGAAGGTGTAGGTGGGGTCGGCGCGCTTGCGGGCGGTCATGAGGAGCCCCTCGATGATTGCATCCATGTACATGATATACCGTTGAACAAGAGGGCGGAGGCCCTTGGCGAGCCTGAGCCCCTGAGCGCGTTTGTCGATGCCAATGAAAAGATGATGCCTCCAGAGGAAGCGGCGAAGATGTTCGTAGTAGTAGGCGGGGACGCGGATGGGGGTGCCCTCCATTTCCCGCTTTGTCTCAACGTTCCAGCCCTTGATGTTCGAGTAGCGCATGTCGTGGGGGTGGACGCTGTATTGGATCAGAGAAATCAACCGAAGTTCCTTTGCAGCAGGGGCGGTCAAGGGGAAGAAGATGTCGGACATCGTTAGTAACCTGCAGGAACGGCGACACTGTATATATATATGTCCTATGTGAATGCATTACCTTACTTGAACATTGGAAATTGGAAATTGGAAATTGTGGCGGGGGTAAAATGGAAGTAGGTAATGCAACCTTATTGCGTCGAACATGTCGAACATGTATCTATCTCATTAGACTGATGTATAACTAATGTAGAACATGCGTCAAATCCTGTATATCCTATGTAGAACACCCAAAACATTGTAGAACACCCCGTCGAACCATGTCGAACATCGTCGAACATGTAGAACATCCCGTCGAACATCGTCGGACACGCTTACCCCATCCGTCGAACATGCGTCGAACATGCGTCGAACATGTGTCAAAGCTAACCTTAAATGAGCGCCCAACATAGAAGCATAACTTTGTATCAGTATTGCTGATCAATGAGGTCATTGACGACCATTATATATACCTACATCGAATCAACAAATCGAATTTCCAACCTTGCCAAAAGCCCCAACCTGCCCCTCACCAACACCCACAATGCGAACCACCAATGTGCCCACGGTCGGCCTCGTTAACGATGCTTCGTACGACGTGTATATGAGCGAGATGCCATATGCGGAAGCGATGGCTCAGCTAACAGCGCTGTATGCAGGCGACATCGTTGTGTGCCGTGCGCCCGATGGAGAGTCGAGCGAGATTCATGTCTGCACTGAGGACTCTGTGGTCGTTCCCTGGAACCCCACAGAGCCCCTCGCCGTCCTGCTCTCCGATGCCCAAGCGTATGCGGCCCCCTGCGCAACCTCAGGGTTTCGATACGTGGCCTCGATCGAGGCGTTCCGTGCGGCCCTGTTGGTCGCACCTCAAGATATCGGTACCTTGGCACAGGCCATCTTGGCAAGCCATATGTTGCCGAATACGGACAGCACGAATCGAAAACGTCCTGCAGACACGACCTCGCCGCCCGCCCGCACAAAGCGAACCCGGACTGCCAGAATCATGGGCATGCCTCTCCCCATCGTTCCCATCGCTGGGCCATCTACCAGCACCACTCCCCCAACGCGTACACCTTCAGCAATCGCTGGACCATCTTCCAGGCCCGTAAGGCCCAAACGGGCGATGCGTGCGACGCGTTCCAATACATCGGCGGCCCCCATTGCCCCTCCTGCTCCTGCCTCATCCATCTCCTTCTCCCCATCTCCTAACCCATCAAACCTAGCAATTCCACGGTCACGCATAGATGCCGGAATAATGAGCACGACGTCTGGCGGAGATTCACCATCGCCATATATTTCCACCGAGGTATCCCGCAATGCCAGCGAGGACATCGAGATGGAGGAACCAGAGCCTCCCGTAAAACTAGAGCACTCAGCGGAACCAATGGATCTGATGGAGGGCATAGATGGCCTAACGCTGGAGGAGGACTCGGAGGACAATCCGGAGGACAATCCGGAGGACATTCTGATTGACCATAGCTTCAACGGTGAGTCATTATCTATTCTTCAGATGTTCCATTGACCCAACGAGTGCACTAGACTATAATCGCCACATGAATTCCAAACGCCGTACACGACGCTTATCGTGGTCTGCACACAGGATCGGAACATATAGGCCGACGACCTGCCAAGCGGTAAGCCGGCAGTACTTAGCACGTTGCCAATGCTGATATCGTTCCCAGGACATTGACGCCGTACGGTTCATGGCGCAAGCACGGAGGGCCATGTTGACGGAAGAACGGGGTCACATGGTCACTGTGGCAAGAAATGAGGAGGGTATCAGGAGTGCCCTTTCCCAGGGCATCGCAGTCTTGTTGCCAATCTCCCTCGATGAGGGGGACCGCATGAAGTTCTCATTAAATGGTATTGCGGCACATCGACCATGGCTCGATCAGTCCGTCGTTTGGCAAGGTATGTAGAGCATGTGCTCGGGCATAATGTGTCCATTCACTCACTCATTGCATTTCCAGATGCCAATATACGGGCGCAGCTCATGAAGAACAAATCGGACAGCACTGAGTGGAACTCACAGCTGCGGTCGGGTACGCTGCGGAAATTCGTGCTCGCGGCCGACGACCCAACACAATGCCTGAACTGCCTCTCACTTCCCAACCCTAGAGCATCTGCTCCGTGCAGCAGACCCCCTGCTGCGGTTCCGGGCGGCACCCCGTGGCCCGTCCGGCCGGGGGGGGGACCCTTTCGAGGGGGAGGGAGGGAGGGTCGGGGCCCATCGAAAAGGGAGGGTCCGAGAGCGCGTTCCGGGGGGCAGAGGGCACACAGGGGGGGGGTGGGGGGGGGATCTCGGTCCGATTACCCAATCGAGCACATGTTACCTAATCACACCCTAAATAAGCGAGCGTGGTGGCGCCGCTTCGCTAGTCAGCCACCCTCGCTCGCGGGAGCCGTCGATCTGGTCCAAGGACGTCCCAACGCGATCCGATGCGCTCTTGTTTGCGGTTGGATATCGTGCATCACCGAGAGATGCGGCAGGGGGGAACTTCGCGGAGTTGACCACAGCTCAGCTCGGTACGCTGACCTCGACCAGTGCAGCTTCGAGGTCCACTTCCGGGGGGTCTCTGATCTGGTGAGTTCCTCTTTCGTGTTCATGTTCCCGCCCGGCGTTTCCCTCTGAGCCGCACTTCAGCCTGGACCGGACGCCTGCGAGGTCGTGCCGGGTTCCCGATCGGTCGTAGCATGAATGGCAGGCAGGGACAACTCTACCATCAACGGACGGGCGAGCAACCTCACGGAGGCAACGACGCTCCTTACAGGGAGGGGAATCGATCTCGACCACAAGCGGTTCCTCGCCCGTCCCTCGTGATCACTTTGACGCTCAGGACCTTGTGCTCACGTTCAACGCTCTGGCAGTGGTATCTTGGGGGAATCATGAAACCAAGTTGAATAAAAAGAGATCGTGAGTCCTCCGGATCAATGCATGTGTGTGGCATCGATGTTGACCACGAGGATGATTGTACGATGGGGAAGCTCCAGAAAGAATTAGATGCTGAAACGGAGAGGAATAAGGATGACATTACTCATTCAGAGATTTCAGAATGGCATTTCGTAGAGCGCGAGACGGCATACTATGAGGTTCGTTTCTTTCCTCAGTCATCCGGTCGAGCGCTTGTCGGCCCCCTTTGCTCGTCCCATGTATAGGAAATCAAAACTGCAGCCGAAGATGCGCTCGTGATCACTGTGAAGGACCTTGACTGGTCACTGTGAAGGACCTTGACTGGTCACGAAAAGCAAGCCATCACCCTGAGTCTCGGCGAGGGGCGTAAGCATGCAGGCATCAAAGCAGAGAAGCTGAAGAGGGCGCTTCAAGAGGTGATCCTCCAGACCGACGCATCCCTTTGGTAGGACCAACATTCCAAAGCCGGGGCCGAACGAACGAACGACTGAAGAGAGCGCTGCCGAGATCGAGAGGAAGCGGGCTGAGATCGAGGAAAACGGGCTACATTTGGGGAAAGAGGAAGAGGTTCGTTCTGGAGAGTATCCGAGATAGCTTCAAAGGTGCGCGTGGTCTCGCCTCTCCATCGTTGTCGTTGTGGCTTGACTGATGCACGACACTCTGCGGCGACAGACAAGACGCAGGTGTTCCACGATCAAATCGAGGCGAAGCGGAAAGAGCTGCAGCCCTGGACTGCCCAGATCAACGCGAAGAGGGCGAGGATCGATGTGGCGACGTGTGCGAGGGCTGCATTGGTCTTAAGGACGCTGTGAAGAGTGCCCAGGACGATCTCGTGGAATAGCAAGGAGCGCAGGAAGCCAAGGT
The DNA here is from genome assembly GCA_038092975.1 of Chalciporus piperatoides. Classification (NCBI taxonomy): domain Eukaryota; kingdom Fungi; phylum Basidiomycota; class Agaricomycetes; order Boletales; family Boletaceae; genus Chalciporus; species Chalciporus piperatoides. The sequence continues at coordinate 9,641 of JBBPRJ010000163.1, read as the reverse complement.
GAGACATGCGCGTGTCATCCTCAGAGCAGAGATCTAGACCGACTGATCAGATGCTCGAGCTCAACGAGTTGAAGGAACTGGAAGCGAAGAGAGCGTCGACGGAGGGAGGACTGCACGCCCACTCGAGCGAGTTCCCAGTCGGCTCCCTTCGCCATCTGTGACCACTGCGCAAGACTCACATGCATCGTGAACACGGGACTGTCGGCGCGCTGCTAGTGTCACGCGTCCCGGTCCCTTTTCCTCATCGCCTTCGACGGTGGACTCGTCGTTGTTCAATTCTAGCCTTTTTCGCTGTTTTGTAGTGAATCCACGCTTGAGTGGTAGCACTTGACCACGCACCATCATGCCATGTTTCAACAGACTCGCCATCCGGGGGATACGCTCCTTTGACGAGAATGTTGTCCTCTGTCATCAAGAGGAATCTTACTGGCCGCTTGCTGAGCCTTCTGCTCTGCAGCAGAAATTCGACGATATCTTCGAGGCCACGAGGTACGTCCCTCGCGCAACGTCTACCATCCCATTCATACCGCGTCGTGCAGATATACCAAAGCTCTTGATTCTATCAAATCCCTTCGCGAGACCGCTTTGCTGATCTCCAGGCGGAGAAAGAACTTGAACACCTCGAGTCGCCCAGCAAGGAAAAGGCCCACGCCGACAAACTTTGTATGCGGGTCGGCGAGGTCAACAATGCGATCACGTCTCAGCGGCTTCAACACGAGGAATGTAAGGCGCAATACGAAGAACTCGTCAAGAAACAATGCTCGATTCGACGACTCTGCGACGAAGTTCAGGGAGTTGTACGTCAAGGTGGTAGAGAATCTACAGCGGAAGAAGGAACACTATCAACAGGAACTGTCGGAGGCTTGGGAAACTGTCCAGGAGATTGAAGGTGCGGATGCTGCTACGAGACCAGAACGACCCCACTGATTTGTGGCCAGGTTCCGACGGGGAGCTGCCATCTCGTTGGCGGAACTTTGACGAGAACATTGCCAAGCAAAAGCAGAACCGATGACGGTGTGAGTCGGAACGACAAGGCCCCGAGGACGAACTCCGAGTCACAAAAGCGCGACGGACGCATGTCGAACTCGTTAACGAGCGCGGAGAGCTGGCTGCGGAAGCCAAGGCATGGACTTTCTGCCGCACGCTCACGGTCACACTGACGCTTACATTCGTCAGGCTCACGAACGTCGTTTGACCGAGCGCGAAGAGCTTATTCGAGATGTTCGCGACAGGTACAACATCAAGGGATACGGTCACAGTCCTCTCGAACGCGGAAAAAGGTCAACGAGTTCATCACTCGCCTCGACGACCTCCAGCGAAAGCAACGAGGCGAGTACGAGAAGCTTCAGAGCGACAAGTTCAATCGCAAGTCGAGACAATTGTACACCGAGTTGGAGAGTTTGAAGAGGCAGCGGAGCAACACTCGAGAGCACAGTGTTCGTTCCAACTCGCTTGTCGTCTCTATCACTGACCGTGTGCTACTCTCCTTTTCGTACAGAAAGAAAGAGAAGCAAGATGCAGTCTTCAAGGCTGAGGTGGCGGTCGAGACAATGCAAGGTCTTGCATCTGAGGGACATCGAGGATAAGCAGCAGCTTCGACCCGAAAGCTCAAAACGGACATCAAGGCCGCCACATCTGACTCGGAGGTACGGTTGGCTGAGCGTGCGTTCAAGGCGAGAGTGATGGAGGACAGGCGGGACAGTCTGAACACGGAGCTCAGGAGTTTGAGTCTTCAGGCTGACGCGAGCGCCGAGTGGACTTGAAACGCCCGGAAAAGAGGAGTCGGGCTGCAGGGGTCAAGAACGCGTGCGTGTGTGATCGCCATATATGCGAGGCATATCGCAAGGTCAATCATTCCGTTCGCTTGATTCGATGCGTCGATTTGACTTACGCGGTTCGGTTCAGAGAGAAGGCACACGAGCTCGCTGAGGCTGGGGTTGATTCTGCAGCTGCCAACAAGACCTTGCAGGCGACTGAGACAGCGCTCTCGCAAGCCAAGGCTCAGGTCAAAGTCGAGTGCGATGGACTCAAAGGTAGTACGTCCCTTCAGGTCCGCTCCATGTGCCTCGACCTAGAATGGTTCGGCAGCCCTCAAAGAGAGCATTGAAAGAGAATATCCATGGCGGTGTTCCGCTCAACGAGGCGCTCGAAGAAGCACGGAAGATGTTCGCCGATCTCACCAGGTCAGTCCGATCTAGACTCTAAAACTGAAATGCGCTCGTTAACCGCTAGCCAGGTATGCGCGTCCTCGAACAGCGAAACGAGCAATAAAGCAGGCATGGCAGAAGTCTATGAGACACTTCTCATGGCCGGCAAGGCCAAGAAGATGTGTCAAGCGTGTAACCGGCTCATGGACGACAAGGCCTCGGAGCCCACCGCGTTTGAGAAATATGTACGTCTGTTCCTCAGGCTTTCCCTAATGTGTGATGGGTCGGACTGATGACTCAGGTCAAGGGGACCGAGATTCCGGTGTTGGAGAAACAGATCAAGACCGTGGAGGCCGATGTGAGCGAACAATCCGAGCAGGTACGTCCTCCCGCTCACACTTCCCCCGCCCCGCGCGTCCTCTACTCCGCTCCTGCACAGTGAGGCTCATGCACTCTATATCCGTGAAAAACGCGCCCAGTCATTCACCGAATGCGCCGAGAAAATCGACCACTACGAAACTGAAATCACCGAGTTGGGTATCAAGATCGAGAGTGTTTGAGAGACGATTGCGACGATTGATCGGGCGATCAACGAGAGCGAGGGTTTGATGTCGAATACCTCCTCAGGTAAACCCTCTGAATCATCGCTTTCTTCCAGGTAGGGACTCGTGGTGTACTGCCAGTACATCAATCCTGGGCGATCATTGAACGCCCCCCCCCCACCAGTCCGCCGGCTCGATCTGGCCCACGACACCTCCTACCCACCGTGAAGGCGTCCGCAAGTGGCGGAGCAACAGATTCGTGTCGTCAACGCCTACCTTGGCAATCGGCTCTTCTGCCTCCTAACTATTCGCCCTCCACAAAGCCTTCCCTTTCCGAGGGAGATATTACTACGGTGGGAAAAGGAGCGCGGCCTGCCTTCAGACCGGGAACTTGACATCAGCCCAACGAGCGCTACCAATGGGACCCTGCCACTCTACTAGCAAGTCCCAGAACGGAGACTTCTCCCCTACCAGCCCCACACGGAAGTCCTGCACCCGAAGACATACTTACAGAAGACGACTCGGGCGAGCAAAATTTCCGAGTCTGACCTCTCCATTAGACTCGGAGCCCCCCACACAACCTGCGCTGGGAACGTTGACGTCCCCTCCTACTCCATCGCCCCCAGAGCCCGCACCATCGTCCATGCCCGAACCTTGGTCGTCCCCCCCCCCCCGTCCGACCATTCTCCGCCAACGGCCTCTGAGTCATCTTCGAACACATCTTCGCAATAAGTTCGTCGAGTGAGTGATGCCGTCCTCTTGCGCAATCCGCGGTTTAGCCAAGCCGACCCCAACTTCGCTATTGGGTCGTTCGGTGCATTGCTTTACGCCGGTCTTCCATCGAGCTGCCTAATCTCGGCGGGGCGCGCTCTCATGCGGAATACCTTCCAGGTTGCGTTCCTGAACCACAACAGCGCCCCGCGCAGATGGATGTTCAGCTTCGCCGACCCACCCGTCCGACACGGATGGGTGACCTCGCTGAAGAGGCTGACCGATGCATCCGCTTCGAACGCCCCCTCGTCGATCCCCAACATGACACCCTTCCAAGCGAGATTCACTCAAGCTGCCGCTGGCATGTTCAGGGTATTGCAGGAGACTCTCATCGGCCCAGAACCCCTCAAGTTGACCGTCCAACCGGCCCCCTCGAAGTTGCACAGCGCGCCCAGGCGCCTCAACTCCACGGGACACTCTACCTGCGACTCCCAGTTTTCACCAGCTTCTGGATCTCCTGACCTCGCGCGGTCGAAATCGAGGAGCCGGATGTACCATCATCATGGGGCATGGGAAGCTTGAAGCCACTTCTCAATTCGAGAAGTAGTGGCGAAGATGACGCAAACAGAGGCTGATGGCGCACAGTGACTACAAGCTCAAATTACCAGTCAAATCGGCATGTACGTCTAATCGTTGCACATGGTGACTAGTACAGTACATATCGTTGTGAGGATCTGACTGGCTCATGATATCAAATTACCTTCTGTGCTTACTTCGACTCTAATTCCAGACCGACACTTACGCAGTGAATGTCTGGCTTGCCCCGACGCACTCCCGACGCCTTGACCGGTCAATTCGGGTCATTGTTGCATTACTATGCATTATAAGCCCTGCACGGGATCAGGAGTCGCTACACGCTGATCCTGATCGGGTTCATTGCGGCTAGATCCATGGTCTATGTGACACTCCGTTCAGTCCACGTTACATAACAATCCTGCACTTAATCGCTACGGCTGCTGACACCTCACCACCACCTCCAACACGAGCCCGGGCCAAACCTCAGTGCATGACTTCCTTACAAAACAGACTTCCCCCGTGAGCAAATTGCTTTCGAGTAGCCCTGTATCCAAGCTTTGCTAAATCGGCCTGCGTTGCAGGTGGGCCATTGCCTGCCTGGAAGGTGCGCACCAAGGGCTCGTAGGTGGATCTTCCCGCAAGATCTGCAGTCTTGTGCTCGACTCAGATGAATCAGATTTGCTGATGTAAGTGGCTCGCCGACTTGGTTTTCGATGTGCTGAATCTTCCGCTAGAATTTCGAATGAGCAAACAGGCCCTGCTTCAGCGGATCTCACCGACCTTCAACGGTATCTCAAACTCCAGCTCTTTGGGGCGGGCACGGCCATTGACAGGCTTGATGAGGAGCAAGATGAGGGGGCGGATTCAGATGAGGAAGATGCCCTGGAGGAAGCCAAGCTGGAGCTACAGATAGAAGAAGAGGCCGATGAAGACCCCGATGTCAGGATGCTGGAGGAAGGTCAGTGATGAGCTCGTCCGAAATCATTACGCTGTAAAGATTCCCTGACGGCATGCATGTTCTGCAGAGGACCTCGTCGCTGATACGGCACAGATGTTGTTGCACGACCAGGTGGAGCAGAGCGAAGAGAAGGATGAGGTTGAACGGGCTGTCCTGCTGCAAGGTGTGGCGACCACTGACTTCGTTGCATTCAAAGTTCTGACGACGATGAGCGCTTTAGATCAAAAAACCCTGCTGTCAAAGGATGACGCCTTCGAGGACTCGAACATCCAAGCCATGGATGACCCGCAGAGCGCCTTGAGGTCCAATGCAGAGCCTCAGCCTGAGCCCTCTGCTGCCAAAGTTGACGACACCTCCCACATATCTGAAAATCTCTCGGACGAGGAACCTTCAAAGCCAAAGCCTCAGGCCGAGCGGCGGAAGCGACAGGTCCTGGACTGTGTTCTCATCCCCCCCGCACCCACTTTGAAGATGACTGACAAAACCCAATCCAATCCTCCGCGCTCCCGGAAGACCAGGTCGACTCTGGCTGTTCCAAAGGTTGAAGACTCCGGATCAGAGGAGGACTTCTCGCAGCAGATGGCTGCTGTACCATCTAGCTCCGACGACGACGACGACGACGACGACTCCGCTGACGCCATGGCAAGGAAATCGACCCATCGAAAGCCACCTGCCACTGCCAAGAATACTAGAATACCTTCAGAAGCTTTCACGAAAGGTCCCTCTTCATCCAATCCTCTGCACTCCCGGGCCCGGAAGACCAGGTCGACTCTGGCTGTTCCAAAGGTTGAAGACTCCGGATCAGATGAGGACTTCTCGCAGCAGATGGCTGCTGTACCATCTAGCTCCGACGACGACGACGACGACGACGACGACTCCGCTGACGCCATGGCAAGGAAATCGACCCATCCGAAAGGTCCCTCTTCAGCTGCCATCTCCCCGGCCACCAGAAATGCCTTAGTAAACGTGGTCAAGGCAGGTCCCCGCGCGAAAGCGCGAGCGCATGCCACTCCCACCAATTCAGTTCTTCCATTCGTACTCTCTCAAGACGAGCCCAAAACAGCTGGTACAACGCCCCAGGCAGATTGTGTGGCCTTCCTTCGCCAAGCATTCAACATCGACTTGGACAAAGTACCAGGGCGGTCGAGAAAATGGTCTGGGCATGTGGGCCAGTAGGTCAAATTTCTCTTGAGCTTTATTCCTTGCCCCTCACCTTCGCTCCCAGAACCTCTACTTCTCTCCGAAGACTGGCAAAGGAGCAAGACCCTGCAGCTGCACCAGCCACAAACAGTCTAATCGAGGATGATGACCTGTCCGCGATCGGTTGTGTCTACCTGCCCGACTACGATATCATTATTTGCCGGAACCAACGCGACGGAAAACCCTGCGGTTATGGGGTACCCTTGGCCTCCCTCATGTCTCATTGTTACAGCGATCGCTCCCGGGTAGGAAGTCATGAACGCCCGGCCCATCAGGTGCCATTTTGCAAGAGGACCGGCCCCCGTTACAAGGATGGTCAAAAGGCCCTCCTGCACCGCATCCTGTCCAGATTTCCCAACGTCGTTGCTACCCCCCAGGAGCTCCGTGATGTCCGCATGACACAGAACCAATTCGGTCCGATCGCCCACATCGGAGATCCCGTTGGTGGGCTCAAGTGTACCCTCTGCGACTTCGCTTCCCGTTCTGACTCGAGCGATCACTTCTTTGACGAGCACTGGTTGGTTCACGTCGAACAGGAGCCAGCGTTAGCCTTTCCCAAAAAACGCAAGGAAAAGATAAAGGACTTGCCGGACAAGTTTCAGCCTTGTATGGTCCAGTCTTTCAATCGAGATCGGACCGCCACACTTTGGTTACCAGTACCTCCTGGGTTCGCCCCCAAAGCGTCTCCTAGCCATCCCTTCCGGGGCTTTGGGCGGCTTCTTGCAGCAGCACTTTCGCGAGAACCAACGGCACAGATTGTGAATCGCGTCACAGTCCTGCCGTTCTTCCAACAGAACGGCATGCTGGACTTGATTCAACCCTTAAAGCCTGCCCGAATTCAGGCTTGGCTTGCCCTTCCCAATTTCCGCCAGGAACAGGTCCTGTACCCTCTGAAGTCTGTTGTATTGAAACGATTTCAAAGGCTCTGTCACTCCATTCCCAAAGTCAATACCTTGCTCCGAGAACTGTTGGTCACCTCGAAAAGGTTTGTCTGGATCGTTTTCAGCCTGCACGCTTGATCTGACGCATGCAATTCTAGTGGCGAACAGCGACGCATGGTCGATCGATTCAACTGCCCTAGCAAGGCCAGGACCATACAAGCATATGCACTGGAGGAGGTCCGACTTCTGTCCTTTGTTCTCCGATGCATCCGAGACGGCACATACACGACAGAGGACTCAGATCCAATCACAGACTCCAACGGCTCCCTACGCATTGTACTCACCGAGCAGCAACTGAAAGCATCTCAGGCCCTTTCAGAGGCTCTTTCTCGGTCCAAGGCCCATCTGCCTGTCTCAGCTCTAGAGCTACAGGTTGACGCTGTTCTCCGCTCTTTATACATGCCCAGTAACTCCCTGGGAATCTTCAACAACTCCTTCATCAATCCAGTCAACCTCTTTGTGTGTCTTCGATCCGTCGACACTGAGGGTGGATTCGTGGAACCCAAGCTCCTCACTGTCTTCTATGCCAAGGTTCAGTTTGCCATCAGGTTGACGGTGATGGCTACCGTTCAAGACTTGCATCAGGAAATCTCGAACACAGCTAGCAAGTTAACCGGAGAGCAACAGTATGAAAAATTTGCAAGGTTCGTCGAAGCCTGCTCTTCAGTGCCAGGATGTTGTCGGTTCTCAACTACACTTTAGCTCCATGAAATCCACCGTTGCTCGGTGGGCCTCGGAAGAGCATGTCTCACCACTTGCCCATGTCAGAGGCTGTATGCGAGCGATGAGCCGCATCGCTCGCAAGGCGCCTGCAAGAACAACGATCCTTTGGGACCCCAGTGAAGAGGGTCTCACTCTCAGGCTGCAAAACCATTCGATCGACATATCTGACTACTTTCTCCATGTCAAGACATCACTAGCTGCACTGGCAGACCTGGTGGACCGTGAGGTCCTTTGCGGCATCCCATTCCCCCCCGGCTCCTTCGACCTGCCGAGTTCTGAGGATGAAAGCAACGACGTCAAAACAGATGGATTCAGTTTGTTTTCCTCGTCCCCCGATGATCTTGCATCCGGACATCATCCAGCTGCCTTTTTCTTGGAGCGACTATGTGAGGCCGGCGACATCTGCGCTCAGCAGAATGGGTCCATCGTCTGGGATCCATCGCAGCTTGCTGAGTGGTCAATGACCATCAGCAAGGCATGGTCGGAGACTTTGGTGTTGATGCACCTGCTTGCTCTTCCCGGCCGAGGCACCGAAGTCACCATCTGGCAGCACGCCAACTCTCCAGCAAGCCCCCGACACCTTTTTCTCTCAGCAGGTCTACGCACATTAGTGACGCAGAGCAACTACAACAAGACGACGGCCATCACTGGCATGCACAAATTCATTCTGCGCGTCATTCCACACCAGCTCGCGGTCGTGATCACGAAACTCCTCCGAATCGTTCGTCCCGTGGAGACCCTCGCCATTGCCAATCAAACAGTGGGGAACAAGAGGGAGGTACAGGCCACCTTCAACACCCATATGTTCGTTACATTGGGAAAGGTTTGGAACAGTGACAAGCTGTCAGCACTGTTGCGCACTTGGTTCTCTCGGGAGCTCAATGTGCCGTTCGGCCTCAACCTGCACCGACATTTCGCCCAGGCCTTGCAGCGCAAGTTCCTGTCCTTTCAAGACAATGAAAACAATCTGGCCAAGGTAGCAAACCAGGCCTTCGGCCATGGGCAGGAGGTGGCAAACCTCAACTACGCAAGGGAGGCCGGAGATTTCAGCATGGACGTTGCGGAACGTCGAATGCTGGAGGCAGTAGGTGTCAAGTGGATCAGCATGCATGGAATTGAAGTCTCTCCCACTACCCCTTAGCTCTCTACGCCATTTGTGCCATTTGTATTTGTACTGGTACATCGATGATGATGATACATAGCTCAATACTAAGTTGTTCCCCTGTCTGTACATCAGTGCCAGGTGGGACTTTAGTTACGTTTGGCCCCGCGGGGACAACCTTCGCCCTTCGCGTTGTCCCTCTTGTCTTCGCTCCAACTCGTCGAGGTTGACAAGCACCAGGACATCAAAACCGTCGAGATCAGAGGCAGTAGAGATATGGAGCTCGAAGCGGCAAGAACGATTGGTTTAAGAATATTTGAAGGATTCATCGGCGGATTGGGAGGTGACGACGAATCCCAACATCGGTCCCTCCCTTATCGCCACCCCCCACCCACATCGTAGCCATTGTCGACACCCCAATGGGAAATAAATGAGTTTGATGGGGTTTGAACTGGGGCGCGGCGATGGCCTATCTGAATGTGGCGTACATAAAGAAAGCCGAGGGGGGGTAAAACATCACATATAGATGGCGGACGGAGGGTGGGGGTGGGAACGAGGAGGTCATGCGGCCTGTACATAGACTCCAAGTCATTAATCCATTACACGTCGAGCGATGCGTTACACACCGCACCAACACCCGCCGGATGGGAGATGGGCCTCGAGGATGACCATGGCATCACGAAGACGTGGCTGCATCGTATTTGGGGTGAAACCGAATCCGCGGTGGACCTGTCGCCAGAA
>JBBPRJ010000162.1:0-14371 GCA_038092975.1 Chalciporus piperatoides | reverse complement strand
AAACGTCAAGATACTGAGGATGAGGACGCGGATGAGAAGGAAGAGGATGATGCCGCCGAGGATGGAGATGACGAAGGAGGGGATGATGAAGACGACGAGGAAGAAGAGGATGAAACCGAGAGCGATGAAGAGGAGGAGGACTCCGACTATGAGGAAGTGGAAGCTAGTGAGTGCCCATCTTACAAGAGTATGCTGCCTGCTCACGTCTCGCGTTCAAGACCAAGATCCCGCTGCGCTGCAGAAGCTTGGATCGGACTCTAACGCGATAGTTTTGCCTCAGCCCAGGATCGACGAGGACGGTGAACTCGATGAACTCGAACATCCTAACAACCAGCGACTCATGCGCATCGGTATGCTCTTCTCGACTTGAACCTTGGCAGCATACTGATCGTCGTCTCTAAAGGCGATACCGTTTCTGACCTAGAGTTGTCAGACTCAGGTTCAGTGACTTCCTCCGAAGCAAACTCCGGATCGGAGTCAGACTCTGAGGACGATGACCGATTCGGAGGACTCAGCGCAACATCATCTTCCACCTCCCTCCCCCTAAACGTACCCTCCGATCTCGTCGCTCAAGCCGACTCAGCTGCCCTCACCGAATTCCGACATGAAGTCACACAGTCACTCGATCGCGCATTTGCCGAAGGTCACTCAGTCGATAACGCCGCCGTGGAGTTAAAGACGCTGAGAATGGCTAGTAATGTTCCCCTCCGAATGGTGCGCGAAGCGGTCGTGGCTGGGATCGTGAGTCGGATGAAGATAGTCGAAGGTGGTGGGCTACCACAACGGCAAGAGATTGCCGCGATGGTCAGCAGGTGGGGTGGCCTTATCGACAAGATTGGTGGTGTGGATGCTGTGGAGACTATTGAGATCTTACAGGTATGTACCTATGGTGCAATACTTGGGCTATGATCCGCTCAAGCTGACGATGTTTCCGCAGGAATATTGCGCGTCGTCGGACCGGTTACATCTTTTTGGGCAGATTCTCGCTGCACTCTACCAAGAAGATATCGTGGAGGAGGAGGATATTCGGAGCTGGCATAAGAAGCCTAGCGCGCAAGGGGAGGGCGTCACACTCCTTGCTTTGTCAGAAAATTTCAAGAAATGTTGGACGGTGGGTGCCCATATGATCAAACAATTTGATGAGCAGGAAAGTGAGGAAGAAAGCGAGGAAGAATCCGAATCGGATGCTGAAGTCGAGAAGAATGTCAAGCCCACCCCTCCCGTACCGCAACAGCGTAGTCCCATCCACTCCTCACAAAAAGTGTCCTTGCAGGAAGACGAGGATGACGAGGACGAGGACGAAGACGACGAATAAGGCAGAAGTTAGTGGGCAGTAGGTTCATGTGTGCATTAGACGTCAATGAGCTACATTATGATTCTAATTTGTTCTATCCCGCGTGTATGCGCCTGACACCGATTCTTCTTCGCCGACCGTCGTCTGTTGATACAAGCATGGCGATCATAGTCGGCAACAGCTGTCTCAGTATTTCAAGATAATGTAAAGAGCTGTGTGAGTGACTTGGTCAGAAAATGTCCTGCTTGACGTGGTTTAAACCTACCGTGAATGATGCCAGGACTTGGATATCGAGCGCGTCAGCACGAACATCGACCAAGAAAATACAGTACTTACATCCAACCGAGAATGGTCAGACAAATGTTGATGAGCTGAGAGAGACACGGTTTGATTAGCGACTTGTCTCACTGGCACACCAGCGCGAATGGCCGCAGACGTACTAAATCAGCACCACATCCCCGTTCGAGGAACACGCCCAGGGGTGGGAGGAAGAAGGCCAAGCTGTCGAGAGTGATTTGAGACGAATGTCACATCGTGTTCGCATCTCCTTGGACTTACATGATCTATGGGGTCCACGGTTCATCAGAGTCAACGCCGGAGCATGTCGATAGATGGACTAACCTTGCAAACGTCACCGGCAGTCAAAGCCATTGTATGGTATGGTTCAAAACGGAAGACAAGCAACAGAGAGCCCCTGCGGCCATGATCCATTCAATTTATATCATTCATCTAGAAGGTGAATGACGTCATGGATGTATGTGGTTGTGTTACTAATAGCACCCTAATGCTCATATCAAATCGATATCAAATCGACAGCTATTGGCCAAGCATGGTCGAGCTCAAGGAATACTTGAACATCCCTTACGTTCAATCAAATCCACAGAACCCACTCCAGACCTTCGACATTTATATCCCACAACATGTTTTAGACATTACCGAACAGCCGCATATGTCCGGTCTCATTTGTTTCATACACGGAGGCGCATGGAGAGCGTGAGGCATTCCAGTCTAACCCAGTATCCAGCATACTCATCTCAGAACTCCAGTGAGGATAAGGCCGATCATGCCGACTTAGCCCGCAAGCTCGCCAGATCCACCAGATACCCAGTCGCTCTCCCCAATTATCGACTTACCCCCCAAGCGCCCACGCCAGAAAATTACCTTCACCACCCAGAGCATGCCAAAGATGTCCTTCGTTTCCTCGAATTCGTTCGATCGTGGAACAATGAAAATGGGGGATGGTCGCCTTCACAGTCGACTCGCCTGTTCCTCATCGGGCACAGCTGCTCTGCACATATGCTGTGTTCCATCTTCCTAAACATGCCGAGCGACTCAGAGGACGTCCGTCCTTCCGATGAACTCGTGAAATCCACCTCAGCCATCATCATGTCGGAGGGCATCTATGACATCGACTTACTGCTTTCGAGCTTTCCCGCGTATAGAACATGGTTCATCGAAAACACATTTGGGAAGAGGGAGTCATTCGAACATGTGTCAGCGATAAAGGCGACACAAAATCCAAAGGGCCAGCATATCCATTGGTTCATCATACACTCTAAAGGGGATACGCTCGTAGACGAGCGTCAGAGCGGCGCAATGTATGGGTTCCTAAAGGAAAACTCCGAGTGTCTGGTCTCGAGTTCTTTCACCGAGTTAGAGGGTGAGCATAACGCTATCCTGAAAGGTATCCAATATGTGGATATCATACGCAACTATATCAAGAGCATTGTGTAGATCTACAGGGGATTTCTTTCTTTCTGTACCAGCAGGGTACATGGATGCGTAACCTAATGTCCTATGATCAAATAGCTTTAAGTGCGCTTCTTGAGTAATGCATGGAAAGCTTCCTCTAATCGCGAGGCAGCTCGCTCGCAGTCCAGCTGCGTGTTATACAGTGGTGCGGGTGTCAGCCGAATCACGTCGGGCTTCCTCTCGTCCCCAATAACGCCCTTTGACATCAAGTAATCGAATACCTCCTGCATAACACCGGAATTACCCGGTAAGAAAAGCAGGGACAATTGAGCGCCCCTCGACCCAGGGGCGTGGGGCGTAATGATGGTAAAAGCAGGTTGGGGCTTTTGAGTTCCCGGTTCCTTATCTTCGGGCGTATATCGTTCAGCAACCTCGTGTGGGGGCACATAAAACGCAGATTTGACAAGTAAATCTTCCAGACCACCGGTCAGCAACTCTGACCGTTCGCGCAGGGGTTGCATCATGCCAACTTCCTTGAATATCTGTAAACTGCCAAGCAAAGAAACCGTCGCCAGCACCGAGGGATTGGATTGTTGGAATCCCTGTGCACCGGGAATGGGAGAGAATTCGGGAGGCATCAAGAATCGCGTGCCGGGATCATGTCCCCACCACCCTGCATATCTGTTCACAGTAAAGTTAGCGGGTCACCAACCGGCGACAAGGGGTGAGGGAATGCGTACTGTGGCGCGCTGTTGTTTTCCCACTTGTCATGCACAAAAAGACCGCCGATGCCACCAGGTCCTGAATTGAGATATTTGTATGAGCACCATACGGCGAAATCGACGTTCCAGTCATGTAGAGCCATGGGAACATTTCCGATTGCATGGGCAAGATCCCAGCCGCATATACAACCCTACAAGTTGGGTGAATTAGTGTCCAAAATCGCGTGCAAAATCGCCAGGAAAGCTGGGACTCGGCGACTCCGCCTGTCGGTATTGGAAGTAGGAGAGATATACGTAAATACACACACAATGGATTCGGAAACTTACTTGTGCCTTGGCGGCGTTGGTGATGGCTTCCATGGGAAACCACTGTCCAGTGTAATACTGCACGCCGCTGAAAATCACGAGGGCGATAGACGAACCCTCTTTGGCGAGCTTGTCGAGTATATCCGAGTCGCGAAGTGCGAACTCGCCGTCTCGAGGAAACATTTCGACAATCGCCTTTTCCGGGTCATATCCGTGCAGGCGAGCTTGTGATGCGAATGCGTACTAGAGAGTATATTCAATTGCGTGTCCGGATTGGCGACAGCATCCACTTACTTGATCCGAGGGGAAAGCTTTGCCTTCGCAGAGAATCCTGAAGCGATTTGGGGTAGGTTTGTAGAAAGTTGACATCATCAAATGCAGATTCGCAGTCAAGGTACCCATACAAGCAACTTCTTTCTCCTTTGCGCCTGAGAAGTTAGGTGTAGCCACTTAGAAAACGTGCCAGAGTGAGGTTAACCTACCAACTAACTCAGCGAGTAGAGGCGTGACGGTATCCGCGATATCCATCCATTCGCGACCGTGTGGGTGCTTAAAGTGACCCTCGACTGCCCTTGAGATAGTTTACGAAGTGCAATGAGATCGAACAAGTAATATGCCAAACGAGTCGCTCACCGAGTTCCCCATACGTCTACCTCTTCTTGGAGAAGAGTCTTTGACCGTTTAGCTAATGGCCCAAGGGAATTACCGCAGAGATATGCGCATCTAAGGTTACCTGGGTGATACGACAGAAGACAACGTGATGAGTGTACTCGTTAAACACCTGGTAAGAACGGCAATCTCAACCATCAGATTCGGGAAGCTCGGCGCTGAGGTTGTTGTTTGTCGGGATGGAAAATTCATCGCCTGTGAGGACGATGTTCAAGTCTTTTAAGTGGTTGGTTGAAGACATGTCCTCCGGCAGGTCACTTGGGTGTTGGAAGAGTAGATTGTGAATCGGAGATCACTAGCACTGTAAACCGCCGGCATCTTACCACATCGGGCCTCTATGAAGTCTAGCAGTCCGACTCGGAATCCAGTGTTGCTCAGTGCTCACCCAAGCTCACTCCATAGTCCAAACGTACGGTCAGCACAAGCGACGTACGCGGGAAGAGCCACGGCTAAGTCTCGTAACTGCTCACTGGTGGACCTCTTAGACGTCTGACGTCTACCTCTGCTTGGCTGCACCTCTCCCCTCTTAGCGCCAGTGTGCGGCTGAAAGCGATGAGCAAGGCGGACGATGCAGCTAATGCACGGAGGGTAATCGTGGTCGGTGCTGGCCCTGTGGGCTGTCTTGCGGCAATATCCTTCGCCAAGATGGGATGGGATGTTGACATCTATGAAGCAAGGCCTGGTAAGTTGTTGAATCGTGTCGTTGTCACAATTGTTCTCATGTTCCTCAGATTTACGGCTCCCCTCCTCAAAGGCCGCTGCCCAACAGCGTTCCATTAACCTTGCCATATCATCCCGCGGAATCGCCGCCATCCAAGCTGTCGATCCAGAGGTGGCCAGCCGATTCCTACAAACTGTCATACCAATGCGTGGTCGGATGATCCATGACAGGCTAGGGAACCAGCATAGCCAACTATATGATAGGGATAGGCAGGTGGGTAGGATTCCCGCGTGCCGGTTGGGGCGTGATGGCTTCATTCGCGTGTCTGTCGGGTATATACTGACAAACCTTCTGGGATTCTCTTCGTTTTGCAGTGTATCAATTCTATGGATCGCGCCCTTCTCAACCAAGGTTTGTTGGAGGAAGCGTCCGCCGTTCCGAATATCCGTTTGTTTTTCAACCACAAGGTTCTTTCCGTCGAATTTGACAAGAGAGCGATGACTATTCGGGATACAAATTCGGGATCGGACGTCCAAGCAACTTTCCATCTGTGCATTGGTGCAGACGGCAGTTTTTCCATTATGCGTCGCGAATTAATGAGAGTCACAAGGTGTGTTAACCTGCTTGTTAGACGACTTGCGACGGACGCTAACTCGAGGCATGTAGAATGAATTTCCAGCAGGAATATATTCCGCATGAGTATATTGAACTTAAAATGCCGGCAGGCTGTGACGAGCATGGTCAACCTGTATTCATGCTTGATCCGAATCACCTCCACATTTGGCCTCGCCACTCCTTCATGCTCATCGCTCTCCCAAACAAAGTAAATGTCTGACATCTGGTTTATTCCCACCTGTCAGCTCACTTCATTTCCAGGACAAATCCTTCACATGCACCGTGTTCGCGCCCACAGTCGAGTTTGATCGCCTGATTGGTCACGAAGCGATCTTATCGTGGTTCAGGACATACTTCCCGGACACCCTTCAACTATTCGGAGAGGACAAGTTACTTCACGATTTCACGCAGAACCCTCGAAGCCCGCTCATAAGCACCAAGGTACTCCTTATTTAAACCACTTCGCTTGGGAGTCTCAAAGGCTTAATTCCCATTAGGCAACGCCGTATCATTACAAGGATCGGTGTGTGATACTTGGTGATGCTGCCCATTCTATGGTACCCTTTTATGGACAAGGCCTCAACTGTGGCCTCGAAGACGTCAGGGTTTTGCGAGCACTACTGCTACAGGAGGGCGTGGCTCCTAGTGACTCACTAACCAATATAAGTGATCAAGAACTCTTAGACACGAGGCTGTTCCATGCTCTAGCCAAGTACACTGAAACAAGGCACGAGGATCTGGTCGCTATATGTGAACTTGCCATGGACAATTAGTAAGTCCATCACCGTTACCAGGTCTCTCCATTCATTGTTATCTGATGCAGTGTCGAAATGCGGCATTCTGTGACAACACCCATGTACCTTTTCAAGAAGGCATTGGATAATTTGTTGTATGCGTTCACCCCCAGCAAGGCATCCTTACTTTCGGTCACGCAGTCGATGGCTACAGTCCCGTTCCCATCTCCTAACCCTACAGGATGGCTCCCACTCTACACGATGGTTACCTTCCGCCCTGATATCAGCTACGCGACAGCTCGAAAGAAGGCAGTGAAGCAGAATGCAATCCTCTCTTTGATAGGGCGCATCGGTACCGTGGCGTTGAGCGCCACGGGTTTGTATCTCACATTCCAGGCATTACATTGGCTGCGGAGGCGGTAAAAGGTTTTCTTGTCGTGTCAACTTTGTAGACCCCGTACTCCTCTATGTTCATTTTTTTCCGTCAGCCTACGGAGAAATGACAGTCAGACAGTCATATTCCACCAGAAGCTGTGATTTCAATTAGAATTTTCTCTCGAGGTGACCTAGGGGAGTAAACGGTGATTAATTTGGGACGGTCTTACATGAGGATATCCCGCAGAGGTGACTGACGACACATGTTTCTGAAGGGAATCTGGATGTTGTATGTCGATGCGACCGTTCACAGGGTGTAAAAATAAGCAAGGGCATGTGTACGGTTGGTCGGATGACCCATATGTAGGCCACAAGAAATCCCATGAATACGCAATTATAAAGTCTAAGTGAGCTGTCACCTGCTAGAAACGCAGGAAGCAGATCAGTAGTCGTGGCCTGTCGTAAAGATCTGGTATACAAGAAAACAAGAAATGCGGCAAAATTGAACAGTGTCACGAGGGGATGCGAACAGGGGGAAGAAGGATGGAAATCTAAGTCTTCTTCGGTGGCCGCCCCCGTTTCTTCTTGGGAGTTGGTTCACCTGCACCCTCGGCGGGAGCAGATGTGGATGTGGCCGCTGTGGCGGCTTCCTGAGGTTTCTGTTCTTTACGCGGACGACCACGACTCCGCTTCGCAGGTGGCTCCTCAGCGCCAGATTCGTCCTGTTTCTTTTCCTGAGGAGGGAATTGGTTAGTCGAAAATCAGGGACAGGAAAGGTGGGTGAGATATACTTTCGGCGGTCTTCCCCTTTTCCTCTTGATTGGTACACCTTCTGATGTACCCGCTGTTGGGGGCGCAGCCCCTGATTTCTTGTTTTTACTTCCTTTGGGACGGCCGCGCCCCCTTTTGGCGGGTCGCGCGTCACTTGGTGGTGCAGCGGCTATGGGGGCGAGATGGAATTTTGAAAAATGATCAATGCGCTGAGCTGTCAGGCGTCGAGACTGACAAGGCGATAAGGAACTCACCATCTACTTCCTCTGCATTGGGCTGATCGTTTTCCTCGACATCATCGTCATATCTGTCAGGAGCGTCCTCCTGTTGTGGCGAGGCGGACATTTGGGAGGGATTGGGTCTGCTGATCACGGAAACTGTACAACGGCGGGTCACAGGCGAGGGGCGTCCGCGTCGAGGAGAGAGAAGAAAAGCGGGGAAAGGGTGAAGCCCTCGTTTTAATGGAATATTATCCCCCTACCGAATATAGTTGGGACGTGTATTGCAATTGTTTCCCTCGCGTGGAATTCTGGCCAAAACTAGGATTTATTATTATCGTCGGGCAATCTGCCTGTTCGTAGAGTTTTAACCCCTGATATATTCGGGGGGATACGTACGTAAATGTGCCGCAGAAGTCAAGAAATTCATTTGTGGGATTTATCCAGATTTTTCAGTCGGCTCTCAGGCAGATTGCCATCGCAGGCCAAAGACATGACTCGATCAACGTTCGAACTCACGGCAATGACATAGCCACCTCTCAGCAAAGTGCGCCCCCAACAACCTCCAATGCGTGCCAGCAGCAAGTCTACTGCTTTAGGCCGCCGATCGGCGATTTGCGGTTGCATGCATGGCCTCCTCACGAAAACCTTAAGTGTGCGACTGCACGCACAAACTATTATGTCGGACGTTCAGATCATCATCTTCGCCAGCATTTGTTCTATCGCATTTTCCGCTCAGATGCCCGCACGACGGCTGCTCTCGTACTTGGCCAGGCCGCGGAGTCTGCATTCAGTCGGCGATATAATTAGCCGGCTTTCCACGGATGCCACAGGCTACAGCGACGTGGTCGCTGCTCGCTCATTGCCTCCCCCACATGCGACGTTCTACCCTACAAGCTGTCGTTCTCGCCATCTCACCCATTGCATTCGTGAGGGCTCGCTTGTTATACTCTGGCCCTGAGGATCTCTATGCGTTTCCAAAGTATCGTGTCACATTTCTCAACGACTTCCCTGTCTTGAACGACACCGCACAACGCTGGCTACAGAACGGTCTGCGAGGCGGGGAGCAGGAGTTCCTTGGTGAATCATGGGGCCAGCCAACCTGGTACTCTCAGGCCGGTTTGAGGGAAATAGGTAGTTCTGAAACTGGAACTTTCCATGAAGCACCTAATGTCTGTACGTCTACCATGTATTTACGATGTCATTCAATTCACCTGTCTGGGTCATAGTTCACTCTGATGCTCCCGATTATTTCCTCCAGCACATGAGAATTGCACCGGACAACGAGTTCCTTTGTCTCATTCCCCCCGCACGTGAAACAGGTACTTCACCAGTAGAATTCGATGGCGACACAACGCTCCGGAATAGCTGGTCATTGCTTCAGCCCTTATCCGGAAAATGTCTCTATGTGCGACCTTCATATCTGGGCGTGCTGTTAGCATACTGATTCCATCGTTCAGCATCGACAAACGTGGTTCACGTACTCGTATTGTCACAACCAGGAGATCAGACAATTTAAAGAGCTTACCCCCACACACACCCCTACAGGTAACGCATTTCCCTGATTAGTGACTGCACCACACTCAAATAATGACATGTAACCAGGTCCATCCGAGCCCACCGAGGACCCGGAGGTGCGCGCGTTTTCACGACATCTTTGGAAATAAAATTCTAACCTTTGTTCAGTGGGAAGCGTTCACGCTCGGTCGCGCCCCTGACACACCTGACACCAGGGGGGATGTTGTCGTGGCTGATCATCTCCCGCAGGCTGCCAACTTGGAAGTCGCACACGGTCCAGGTTCTCGCTACCTTGTTCAACGATGGGGTGACGGCACATTCTGCGAGAAAACCGGGAAACCTCGTGAAGTTGAAGTTCAGGTATGTTTGATCAGCGGCCGTGCAATCGTCGTTTCACGATTGGTTACTAGTTCCACTGCTCGATGACCATGACCGACTCTATACTCCTCGTCCGAGAAGCCAAAACGTGTTCCTACGTTCTTGTGGTACAAACTCCGCGTCTATGTGGGGAGCCTGGGTTTAAGTCTCGTCTGGAAACTCACGAGGAGTCACCCGTTCGCTGCCGGCAAATTATTGATCCAGTCTCTACCCCCGTCCCTCCTTCAGAATCGACTCAACTTGATCACAGACGAACGGATGAGCAGCCGAGTCTGACGGAATCAGACCGCCCTCTCCACCTTCTCAATCGTCAATCCCGTTTCGCAATCCCCTCACCTGCTTCTTCCCAAAGTTCACTAGGAGCCAACTCTGAGGATAAGGACGAAGAACACTGGGACGACTTTTGGAAACGAGCTGTGGAAGCTCTGATGAAATCGCCCGAAATTCAAGCGCTCAGTGGCAACCAGCAGGTGTTCCTTGATCGTGGTGAAAACGGAGAAATTGTCATCGAGATTCTGGAAGAGATCCCGATGGACGGAAACGTAGATGAGGGGGTGCAGAGTGATGTGACCGCCGAAGAGTTTGCACGGTTTTCGGACGCGTTGCGAAATACCATACTCGATGCGAAGCGGGGAGGGGAAACAAAGGGGGGAAGCGATAAAGATAAGGAAGGTGAAAGAGAGGATAGGCCCCATAACGCCAGAGATGAGCTGTAATGTGGGTTGGCTCTGTTATCCGGTCTAGTTGGAATTTTACTATCTTTGCATCAAGTCCACCTAGACACTCATTGAACCCACGAGCACTCTTCGACGGAACGGAGGATAGTGCCATTTCTTTTTCATATCCGTTACATGAAATTGGGCGCATCAAGTTATCATTGGCCCACGAATCAAACCGGTGTGTAGCGGCGTTTGGTTTCCGACCCATGGCTAGGCCAATACCTGTGTAGCGCAAGCAGAATTCCTGGATTTTCTTTCAGCTTCCCCAATCGGGTGGTAAGTAGTTACCACGAATACGTTTTATGCATGGACCAATTCGCGCATTCACTTCAGAAGGCAAAACAATCCTTTTCCCCTTGAACCTGGTCATTCAATTGATCAACTCCGTGGCTGGACTGTCCAGTGAATACAAATCGGGCATTCAGAGACTGGTTTTCCTGTAGGCAACCCAGGAATAGCTCCACCTTACTCGTACTCGTGATGATCATTAATCCCTGCTCTCCTTACCGGCCCTTCGAACCTGTCACGCTCTGTATCAGCAGCTTCGGGCGAGATATGATGCAATCTTGCCATGAATCACCAAATCACTGAACTTTACTTCACTTTCCCAATAGGGTGCCGTTCACACGCAGGTCTCACTATGGTGTCTCAGTACTGCATGGAAGCATGTCAAGTTCGTCCACCTCAGGAATCTCTCTTCGCTCCTATGCTTAGGGGTCTCGAAGCACTGTTGAAAGCGATAATCGGGCGCTTATCAATGCGATAATTGTGGTCATCCAGTTCTCCGTCTGCACTCCTGTCCCTCCGCTCACTTGTGCGATTCGACTCGCTACCGGACGTATTCTCAAGTGTATTTAACAAGCATTCACTTGGGACAGTACCTTTTGGCTACCAGTGTTTTCTCACCGAGTGCGTATTTTCCAGAATGTCCGATTCATACTGCTTCATTCAATTAGTTTACCTTGAATATTTCGCCCACAAAATCATCCGTTCCACTTTTTCGATCCCGTCCGTCCGATCCGTGACACACTTCTTAACCTTGTGCCTCATGTTTTCGAGATTTCGAGCCTCCCCTACTTGCTCGAAGATCGTGGTGCCGACATGCCCGTCACTCAATTCAAATGTTTCAGCTTTCTTTTTGAAGACGATTCTATACTTAATCCACTGATATTCCTGGCATTTTCCCTCATGCAGCCTCCGTTCAAGAACCCCTGAAAACACAGACGGCAACCCGCAAAATTCTCCCATAACTCAAGATGGACGTCATCCACACTGCGACCGTCGAGCATATTGCGCCGCTGTCTCGCTTCGGCATCACCATGTAGTCTTACTTTCACTTCTATTCTCACGTCCGGAGCCTGCTGCGCACTGCCTAGGCCACGCCCACAATGAGGATGTCGTCAGATAAGGTTTTATTGCATGATTATTTAATGATCGGGAACCAGAGCTGAACATGTGCCCCCGAAGATATTCAGATGACCTTCTCCCCTGGCGGTATCGGATCAGTTTGACATTCGTTCGCCACGTCCCCTAACAATTCTTAGCTCAGGTGTCTAACCTCGTATGCGAATGAAAACCAATCGCCGTTTTACGCGTGCGCGCAAGTCTGGCATTTTTCCCTCCCAATGATCGTGATAAATCAACGTGCGTAGATTCCGCCGGGGGCTGGATCGTCTCGCCCGAGTTCCATTGTGCTCACACCTCTCCTGATCATTCATTCGCGACAGGGGACAAGCACGTCTCGGGCACTTTACCTTCACGGCGTCGACCAGACGTGTGAAACGAGCATGCGCATGTGCTCTACTCTACAACCCCGCATCAAGGGAGCAATTCATTCACATGGTGCACGTCGAGCATCACGCCGCCTTGTCCATCGATAGTTCTCGATCGCCGCTGGACACTCCTGAGGAGAAAAGGCCCCCACGTCATGATTTCTGATGGTGGATTCGTGGCTTATCTTGGCCCCACATTCAACATCAGGTCTAGGCTGCAACGAGCCTAGTAACCGTCATTTTCGACGCCTGCAAGAAGTACGATAAAGCTGATCCCGATCTATTGCAGGTGCTTGTTGGTGGGTTTGCCGGCGGTTGGGAGCAGCGGTACGGTCATGTGGGCGGGGACTTGACCCAAATTAAGTTAATGAGGTAACATTCGTTTGGATGCTTTCAACTTCAAGTTCCAAGTGCCATGACCTGACATTCACCTAGACACTTTTTTCTTCTTTGAGCTATAGGTAAGTAGGTTCCCCTTTACAAGTGACCCAACACAAATATGACTCCTACGGACTTCAACATCCAATCGCGAATCTCAGCGTACCGTTCGAAGCGCTCGCTGTACATGCCAAGTTACGTACCATTTGCCCCGCTCCGAGGGGTGAGCAGAACTCGAGGCAAAACGACGAGATGCACAGGACTTGTTCCTGCATCTGCTTGCAAGACACCTTCATGACCTTCTCCACAATCACGGTGACCACCCCGTACGTTGCCCATCCGTCGAGGCCAGAACTATGTACAGGGCCAAAACTACGTGTTCACGGATCCCAGCCCACGCCACATGACGAGATTCAGGTACTCATCTCTTCGATGGACTCACGTTGAATGAATATTCGACACCGTGTTCGCTCCGCCACATGCTATCACGATGCAACTTCTCCTTTGCGCTTCGTCACAGCAGAAATACTGTCTCATTAATGGAGAAGATAGGAACAGCCGCGCTACCGGACCTCCGCCTCAGATTTCTACAAGAGACATCGCACAGCCCACTTTCTCTCTTGCCATGTTACCTGTTCATACTTCAAACTCCCACTTCATTTCAACCCTTTGTGTATGTAAATGTGATTCTCTTGCTCGCTCACGTTCCTGAGAGCTCGGTCTGGGTCGAGCCTGAGTATGGTTCGGTCTTGTTCTCACCCCCCACGCTGCTCCCAAGATTCATTCTCGTACTGCAACATTTCTCATCGCAATCGATGTCCAAAAAAAGGTAGTGATATTCGTATGAGCCAAATCGTTGCCTACTAGATCGATTAAGTAGATAATAACGAGTACGAAAACGAGGGTGGTTGTGTAACGGCTATTTACAAGCCAAATGGAAAGGCTTCTAGTGAGCAAATCCCGACGTGGTGAATCCAAAAGGAGTGGCAGACCGTCCGAGAGAAACAGAAGCAACTCGATGTCCGATGAGGAGAATAAAGCGTGAAGAAGAGGGAAACGATGCGAGGTATAGGAGAGGATAGGAGACGTGCAATTGTAGGATGACAAGCCTAATTACTAGGCTTGCTACTAGACTGGTTATTCTTGATCTTGACGACTTCGACTGCAACAACGATAGCTACGATCACGAGGATAATCAGCACGAGGAAGAAGCAGATCCACCGCTTCTTCCTTGCAGAACGAGCAGAGTCGACAGCTTTGTCCGTGTGGGTCAGACTGAAATTTGAGTATTAGACTTCGCTACTAAGAGATCGCTGAGCAAGATATACCCTGCTTCCATATCTTTTTCGACTTCAGCAGCATTCGCTTCTATGTGATTTATCGTCTCATCCTGTTGCTCAACTAAGACGCTCATCTAAAATAAGAGGCCAACGTCAGAGGGTAAATTACTGGACAGCAAGAATAGTAAACGCACATCATTGAACAATTGGGCAAGTTCTGCAATGGTTCGTTCAATACGCTGAATATCTTGATGCCGTTCTTGCACCTC
>JBBPRJ010000161.1:0-14384 GCA_038092975.1 Chalciporus piperatoides | reverse complement strand
TGCAATAATCGGTAAACCTAACGAACTCACAGGGTTGGAATAATAGCGTTGATCCAACCTGCACGTTGCGAGAATAGCAAGTAGGTTCTATGCCTTGGCCAGACGAGCCCAGAAGAGGGCAAATGACGAGGGCAGCGGTGCTACAGACGCCATCGAAGGAACCAAAAGAGATTCCCATGGCTCAAACTGGTTCAGAGCCAATGGTGGAGTCGAGTGTTGATTGCTCGGGGGATGAGAGCGTATGTCGTCAAGTGGGCTGGTGTCGTGCAGAAATGTAACTAGTGAAGCGAGGGAAATGCAACGAAGGTCGATAAGAGTGTATAAACTTGATGGTAAAAGATAACTTGAGGTCGCTGACGGTGCCTGCCAGAATTTTATCGTCTTGACGTCGTTGTCAACGATGGGGCAATTGCCCAGGTGTGAAATCTGTGTGCTAGCACTGTGATGGTGGACAACAGCAGGCCTATGGGTGACTGTCCACCCCACTCCCACGCCACTTTCTCGCCGGCCAGCATTGTCAGTGACGGCGATGTTGGACACACGTTGGACACATCAACGATAGCAGCGCTGAACGTGGTTGTAAGTAGATCTGAGCACTTCATTTCCTTCCTTTCCACCCGGTCAGCGCTTCCTCCGACGTTCCACTCTGAATCGCCATTGGCTGCGACAGCTGAAGTCCAGACAGCTCTCGCTTGTAACTCTAGACATGCGCATCTTCAGGACGCACACATTCCGCTCTTCAGAGCGATAGCAAGGGCGCATTCCGCACAGCTCGCTTCCATTTTCTAAATAACTTTTTCGGGTGGTGAGTGGACATTCTTCAAATATACCACTGACTGTTTCCCGTAACTGAGTTCATCGTACGTTTATTGTCTTTGTTTCCGCACTGAGCCGTTCGGTGAAAGTTGTCATTTCTGAACTAACGGCAGACACTGGTTTCCATCCAATGCTTCAATGAAGCTGATCTCTACAATTTACGCATCTTTAGCCGAACACTCTCCGCTATGTTTAAGCAGCACTGCCTTGAAGTTTCATTGTCAAACTACAGCACGCTACATGGTGTCAAAGGGTTGGCTTCCGTGGAATAGCTTGGGGTAATGTTCATGAGTTGCTCCGCCCACCACTTGCGGCAATCGCATAGGTTATGGGCTAGTACCTCACATCCGCCATCAGGCTTCCGCCAGATGCGACGCCAGGATCGTTTTGATACTAATGGGGCTCATCACTATATCAAACGTGATATAGCTCAGCACTCCTTCCCATTTACTGGATCAAGTGACAGGCTTCTTGATCGAGCTGTAAAGTTGGGTTTCCTTTAGTTTTTGCGCATTTCTGAATTGGCCCCCGCCGCCTATCGAGTGGTCGGACCGGTTTCTGAATTACCGCAACTTTGCCATCTCATTTGTGGTTCTGCATGCTGGCGTGCTGTAATGACTTGTGACCACATGATCATCATATGCATCCTCGAGGCCGCATTATATTATTATTAAGTATCCAGGAACCACAAAGCCTGAGTACAATCCAAGCAAGTTCACTGACTGAATGGATGGATCGCCAACTTCCATCATCCGGATCCCAAAGTGGCTATCGCTGGATTAGCGCTGCACACCCACGGTGACGGTACTCGTGCTCACCCCCGTTTGCGCAAGCAGCCTTAGTACGTTTTTCTGTGCCGCATCCACGATTCGTCCACGATTGACTAGGGTTGTTTCTCCAAAGGGATTTGAGTCATATTTCGGGGAAATCGAGGACTTGAAACTATACTTGGTAGTGCGCGCGGTTCGCCGGGTCATCACATCCCAGCCTTCGGCAAAGTTGACGTGGATTCCAGTATGGCCCGCGGTGCACCGTGGTAGCGAACAAATCGTACCGGTATGCAAGGCCGGTCTATTACCTTTCTGACTGTTGACTTGGCGATGGACAAGACCCAACACCACTTGAATAAGGTAACTCGTGGAAGGACGAGTCTCGGGCGGCCATGAATGAGAGATATTCTGTTCCGCGAGAAGAACGAGCAGAAAGGACCTAGACAGTGCCGCTGATGTTTTCCCAAAAAAAATCTAAAGCACGATTCGGTAGGTGAGTTTCTTCCTTTCTCGTGAATAACTGCGGGATTCTTCCAGACGACTAAAAGCCGTATGATGAGATCGTGCTAATGGGGATTCGGAGCATTGCACAAGTGTTATTGTGGGTGAGTTTGCCGATTTCATGACACGCAGTTCGAGTGTGAGTGCCCTATCAGGAATCATAAAAATTATCAAACGTGTATAACGTTCATCCCCTCGTATGCGCTCCTTGATCCATCTTCCATGCGAAGCGTTCCTGTACTCATAGCACGGATGGGTGACGTTGCCTGTACCGTGGCACCGGAACAGGCGTTGCACGCCCATCTACTTACAGGCGGATGACCGCGGCGAGTTGCCACAGTTGCTACGCATGCCGATCAACGGTCAGACAACGACTTTTCTTTGATCTTACGGTTGGCAGCCTGAAGCTTACACAATTGTCCCTAAATTTAAGCGACCCCCCCCCTTGACTGCGCACGTTTTTTCTCCGGCCGAGCCGTTGCCTCGCGTTGCCTACTAATGGCCACCACTAAGTACCGTGCAGACCGCCACGGGCTTCCACGTATAGGAGGCTCGCCGCCTTCATGTGCGTGTTATCTTAGATCTTATCGCGTTGCCAACGATGCTTATTTTCCAGGCACGGTGGCACACGCACCCCTTTACATATTCTAGTAGTCTGATGGAATGTCACTCGTAGAGACGACTTGGTGTGTGGATCTCGAGGCAGGTGCCAGCCTGTGCCAGCTACATATATCAGTTGAAGGCTTTGACATTCGATCCACAGGATCAATAGCGCAGCTCCTCCCTCGCCTCACTCGGTGTTGCACGTAATTCGCGTTCGTTTTAGCAAGGCACCTGTTCCACCTGTCCCACTTGCCAGCCACTACCTGTCGGAGACCGGACCTTTGAGTTGACCCTCGGACACGACGGACAGACAGTTTGAGTGACGTTTGAGTGGCTGCCCTGGTCAGAGCGAAGCCAGGTGCACTTTTTGTGTGGTGCCGCGTGATCCCGGCAAGTAGGTTCTGTCTACACCTCCTGAAACGAGTACTCTTATGGAGACACCTCCACCCTATATTTCAGAACACCGCTGTGTTACTGGACTTCATTACCACATACATCATTGCTTCCATTTTTGTCGAAGAACCCACTAGGTGTGGTAGTACGGCCCTATGGCTAGGCAGTCGGTAAGAACAAAAATCGTCATCGGGTCAGTCGGATGACGGAGCCACGTCGTGACCGTGTGGCGGGTGCAGAGGCTAGGCATGCAGAATCACCTAGAATCACACATTTTGATGGGAAAAAAATCACATACACATACTTTGGGTCGGCAATTTAGATTTGTGGCCCGTGGCCCGTCAGGTCTCGTCAGAGAAAATTCAATCTCAGAGGGCAGGCGGCGTGAGTGGTGTTGAGTCGCAAACCTTTTCACCTAACCCTGGCCACGGCTAAGTTACGGTGATCACGGTAGCGGCGGCTGTTCGGCGAGGGAATTGCAAGAATGCTGCTTACGGTGGAGGCGTTCGCGAATGCTGATAGAGGCACCTGACCTGCTGAAATTTGTTTCAAGGAATGTACAATGCGTATTGTGTTGGTCCGAACCTGAAACTCGGTCTGAACCTTGGTTAGATCGAAGTTCGGCAACAGGTCGAGTGTGATAAGAGTTAGCACTTCCGGAAAGTTGAAGTCATTCGGATCATGGTCAGTAATACCAAAACTGGACGAAATCTATATGTTATGGCTGCGGACTCCCTGCTTGAACTCCAGCTGGTATTCGATAGGCCAAAGATCGGCCGTCGTGGTATTCTTGAAACGGGGTGACGACGTTCATCATTCGGGCGGCGCACCCAAGCAATTGAGCGGGATGGGCTGAAAAAAATCACGTTGGACGGGGACTGACAGGCTCATCTGAATCCACTCCGTCAGTTACTGGACATATATGAACATGTGTCACCATGCGATTCCCTCCCGTGTGGCGTGCGGGCCACGCGAGTAGGGGACAGAGAGAACGAATTAGATTGAACAAGGCCCGTTTACAAAATGGGGTTCAGGATAGCGTCTAGCCCGAGGGACAAGGCCGGTGTGATTAGTATAGTACAAGTCCAGCGCTACAGTTAGCGAGAGGACCTAAAACAAGCTGATCTTTGATGCTGCAGCGACTTGGGAAGAGGGGGTTGCATCGGGGTTTACGTGTGGATAAGTAAAGATTTGGACTAAACTCACAGCCTTTTGATATGGCAAGACGACGGAAATAATGGATTGCGGTCAGAAAGACATGCTGCCTGTGTGTTCCAAATTCCAAATAAGACCGAACAGACCGAAGACAAGCGCGGTATGGATGCGGATAAAGAGCTGTGGGTGTGAGGAGAAGGTATCAGTGGTGGTGATAATCAATTATCGCGTGAATGATCTGATTCGGGGACGCGCTTTTGACGCGTCTCGTCACGCGTTTGTCACTGCGCCTTCATTCCTTGACTTGTCACAGACTAAAATAGTGGAAGGATAAAATAATAACGATTGGTTATTTGCATGTAATGCCACCGAACGGAGAAAATTGAATAGATTTCATTGCGGCCGTGCCTCAATAAGGACGAGTTATCATCTGATTCGATTGCAAAGACTTGGAATAGTCAGGGGTGCCGGCCTAGGAGATCCGACGCGGGACAGAATACTGATCATCTCGACTGCGACTGCCTTGGCTGAGACTGATCCAAGGAGAACCGTATCATATTTTTGCAAAAGAACGTGAGGGGGTTTGTAAACAGTAAGCTGTGGCAAAGAGATACGAGTGAGCAAATTGAAATCAGGGCAACACAAAGGAAGACATGTGGCAGCGCTGCCTTCGACCACGGTAAAGTCGCCTGGCCGAGCTGGTAGGGGGTTCTGGAAGAGTCGCTGAGCGGACGAAAAGGGACGAGTAAATACAGAGGAGGGAGGAAGAGGGCAGTCACGTGGTTCATTGGGGGTTAGCAGAGCCAAGATAGGCAGGCGGATAAGGGCAAGGCTATGGGGAATCCCTGGAAAGTCCCGTGTGCCGTGTGTGCCGAGTGTTTTTTGGAGGGGGATTTTGAACTTGGATTTGAATGTGTATTTGGTAAAATCAAAAGGAAATGGACGGGCAAGTCAATCTCTGAAAGAAATGTCTCAGATCTGCTAAGTCCGCAAGCAGTTACGCCTAGGAAGCGGGTCGGAGGCGCTGTTGGTTGCAAGATATTCCAAGTGATATTCCTCCAATTCTACTACTCAACCCTTACATCCCGGGTGGTCGTCCGTCTCCCCTGTATATTTTTTTTTTCGTCTCTAAGCGGAGAATGCCTCCACGTCCCCAATGCTTTCAGATGCCTTTTTATAAAATGAACATAGTCCAGTCCAGAACACGAAAAGTGACCTCACGAAAGTGACCTCATCACCATGGCTCTCTACACTCCCCCGTCCTTGCCACGGACACCCTCGTCGTGCACGATCAGGACCTCCCTCC
This sequence comes from Chalciporus piperatoides, assembly GCA_038092975.1. Taxonomy (NCBI): domain Eukaryota; kingdom Fungi; phylum Basidiomycota; class Agaricomycetes; order Boletales; family Boletaceae; genus Chalciporus; species Chalciporus piperatoides. The sequence continues at coordinate 8,840 of JBBPRJ010000161.1, read as the reverse complement.
CCTCCATACCTGCTGACCTACTCACTTCCTGGTCCGCATGCCGTCCACTGAGGCACACTGGTCTCCCGACGCCCCCTTTGTCCGCCGCTCTACCAAGGCTGGTCTTTCAGCCTCGCTCACGCGTCCCGAGCTTGCCTCCAATTGCACACTTCGATCGCCAGTTGTCTACAATGCACCCAAGTGCGTCATCCTCCTTTTCTCGCCTAGTTCCCTTTCTGACATCCTCCCTTTCAGTAACACCACCACATTCTCAAGACCCCTCAGACTGGGCCAGACAGATCCCGTCGCGTCAAACAAACCAGCCATCCCCGGTCGTGATGGACGGCGAAGACGACGTGTTCGAGCCGCCGTTCCAACATAGGGCATCATCTCCACGCGACGGCTCACATCTTATCGACTGGTTCGATGTCTCGTTGAAGAGACCCGCAAGTTTTGTCGCGGAAAAGACTTGCGAGATGGTGTGTTACTTGTGGTTCTCTTCTTCGGTGCCTTCAAGTACTCGCTCGAGATCATCCCAAATTCCGTCGCCTCCTTATTCACCCGAATCGCCCTCTTCGTCTTCCCCATTACAGTTCAACCCATCGCCGACATTCGTACAATTTATGCAAAAGGTCCTCGAGACGACGCAAGTCAGTCAGTCAGTAGTCGTCCTTTCACTCCATTACATATGGCGGTTAAAGGAACGGAACCGTTTCACCGCCGGACTCCCGGGGAGCGAATTCCGTATAGCCGTTGCTGCCATGATGATGGCCAACAAGTTCTTGGACGAGTGAGTGCCGTGCGCTTGGATCCTGCGTAACTCGTTCTCATGGATATTTCAGTAACACTTACACAAACAAGACTTGGTCGGAAGTGTCAGGGATCGATTTGAACGAAATCAACCGCATGGAACGCGAGTTCCTCATGGGAGTCGACTTCTCGCTTTATGTCTCTGGCAAAAAGTACGAGTCGTGGCTCAACTTACTCAAGGGTCTTGTCTTGGCAAAGGAATCAGAGAGTCAGAAATGGCGGAGGTCGCGTACGCGTTATCGGAATGGACACCGGGTACAGCCTACGACTTCTACCCCCGCCATGCGCACGACCAGATCACGGTGCCATTCGAGCACGTATCGTGCGCGGTCCACTTCGCCTATACAGTACATTCGCCCCTCGCACGCGACGAGTTCTGTGGCACGTCCCCATCTGTACATCAACCAACCTCCTTCACCTTCGCCTAATTCCGGTTCGAAGCGTTCGGCGGCTGATGCATTTTCTCCAACGTCTATCTCTTTCAATGAGTTGCCGCCTTTGAAACGTCCGACCGGAATGACGTTGCATATTCCCGAAAATGGGTTCACGAACGGCTCCAACTCCGCATCCCCCTTGGAGCCATTGCAATCTTTCGCAAAGATGTCATTGTCTTCCTCTGCATCTCCACACAACCCCCGCGCTGCTTCGTCGACTCACCCCCTTCCTATGATGCCTGGGAATAGACCTCAGACATTGGTCGCTGCATATCGCGTCGACCGACCCGTGAATGTGCCCCAGGTACGTTACTTTCCATCTGTACGCGTGAAATTCTCACATCCTATTCTCAGCACTTATACTACTATTCTCTGGCTGGGTCCTCCCTTGACACGGAAGCAGAACAAGAGAGAGTCAAGAGAAAGGCCCGTTTGCGGTGTTTCCAACCTCCGCCTTTGACAAATTTGTACCCACCACCCCCGCGCTATATGCCTGTTGATGTCCAGTCGGCCTCTGTCAGTCCACACGAAACTCACATGAATATCCGACAGGCACCGTTGCCGCACATCAACGATGCCATCTGGTCTCGAAAGCTCCCCAATGTGGCTCCTTACATCTCACCAGCCGATAGCTCCTTGCAGTTGCCACCGTTGAGGGAAACATCCGTGCCTTCTGCCCCGTTTGCCAACGCCGGTCCGCCAGGCCTGCATTTTTACGCTTCATCCCACCAACGGGGATCACCCGTGTATCCTTATAATTGGTCTTATGGCAGATAGTTTTGATTTTAACTTCCTTTTAATGCATGATATTCCTTTCTCGGTACCATTTCTATGCCTTCGGTACCACTTCCTATCTAATTCTTCTCCACTGCATTGGCCCTTAACGAGCATCTGATTCATCCTAGCATAGATTCCAGTCACATTCGCATTGTACCCATTCTGTCGCATCATTCACACGCATTTCATCCTGGAAATGATACATTACGCTATTTCTTAAGCACTGTACAAAAGTTGCCTTGGAGGCCTGTGATTTAGAATGATGGCTATTCTGTGAGCTTTCTCGAAGGTAATTTTGGTCCAAGAGAGCGCCTGGAAACCTGTGAAAGGATAAGGTTTCCAGCGTGGACGCGATCCGAACGCGATGGTATACCCTTTCGAACACATCGAAACTGACATCGCAAGTTCCCCCGCTTATGTATTACCTAGAGTTCCGCCATCCAACCGGTCGGGATCCGCGGTGTCTGGGATGGTCTTGTTCCAAGCCTCAAGGTACCAAGCTTGCCCCGCCGACGTTGCCTGTGGTGCTCGCTAATTGATTCTGATACAACCAACATATCGACGGTTGTTTTGTTCCTTGACTCGCAGCTACAACATGTACAAGCTTAAGGACCCAGCAAAGGAGCCAGCACTATACCATTTGGGCTGGCATTTGCCGCATGACGAATTACCGTCGGTAGCACTTACAATAATCCGCACAGGATGTAAAACGACGTCAGATTGGGACCCAGCCTCCGGTACAGCAAGTGAACCGCGCTGATTATTGTCGAACATTCCCCTATTTGCTGCGGGGCTTTTTACGTGCATTCACCACAGCACGCGGATCTGGCCCCATCGATCCATCATGCATGCATGCATGGTTCACTCAGCTGTTTCCTGCAAGATGTCACAGGCCGCAGGACCGATCTAGAAGTTGGGGATGACATACATAATGTAGGACTAATTCACTTCATACTCAGGGCCTGATCGTTGCACCTGTCGGTTTCATGTGCTTCCAGATGACCGCACCGACCGGAGCACGACCGATCAGCCGGCAGTGGTAGTAACTGAGACATGCTTTCGGAGCGTGGGCCACTCCAGTCTCCTTGTGACAAGCTCCTCCGATCATTACTGTTGGCGGTGATCGTTTCTCACCGTGGAACCGGCACGGGCTAGGTTGACTGCCTCAAACGCTTGCGTGAAGAAATAGCCAGAGAGTAGTCCCGTAACTGAAGAAGTTGACCCGTTTTGACGACATAAGGACTGACAGGATGAGAACAAGACAGCGACTACTTACGAACACCGCAAAATATCGATTTATTTCTATTGAAACGCATGAGCGACGAGCCCAGTATTGCTGAGGGGATGCGGCAGCGGCGCATTTACGATTCAGAGCGTTCGATCTTCAGCAACCATCAGACGTGGTAATCGTAATGGTTTTACCTCCTGTTAAGCCCGATGTTAATCCAGCAAACATGCCATCCCTGCGGGCTTCCTGTGGAAAGAATTCATGAGCGGGAAAGTGCTTGGGTGGCTGAGAAGTGCTGACCTTGATGGCTCGCTCACGGAGATCAATCGGTTCTGTTAGCAAGGGCTCCTGTTTCGACATGTCGAGCTCGATGAGGGTGGAAGCAGAAACAATTAAAAATGAGATTATTAATCTGCCAAGTGTTAAATTACGATAATAATAATTTATTTACAAGGTCGATTCCCACAGTCTGCTAGAAACGCGACACGCAGTTCTGACACCAACCTTGTCGTCCAAACGGTGTCCCGTAAGGAATCAACATGTCTCCGGGCAGAAAACCACGACATGGGACTAAGTTCCAAACCGTATACGACCATATTCAAGGCAAGTTCTTCCTTATCAGACGCGTCCCGTTCCACGCGCAGATAGAAAGCTTGGATACACCCCTAGAACTATTAATCAAGATCAAACCTAAGCTGAATGATATCCAATCCAACGATCCATCGGTGGTCCAGGACCTCCATCAGATTACATTACTGGCACAGTCCTTTTCTGAGCATCATCCCAAGTCGAGCAAAAATGACCGTCTCGCCGATGCGCTCGATCAGGAAGGTTCGTTCCAATAGTTCCATTGTTGGTTCTCATGGGCGATGTTCTACTTAATTCGTTCAAGGTGTCAACTTATGGAACGCATCCGGTCTCTTTCGCCAGGGCTCGGATAGTAACTGTCGTCTTATCATTGCAGCTCGTAGGAGGATCGGAATTTTTTGACACCCACCGCTGGCTGACCCTGCTTTAGTGCGTTTGGCTGGTTTTCGTTTAATGGAAGCTGGTTTGGAAGCGAAGCCCGACATTGAAGGTTTGTTCTTATGCTCGCAAAGTTTGACCCACTCTCCATCCGTGTGTCACAGCCCTGTTACATGTGCTACAGATAGCTAGCAAGACTGGGACAACGCTCTCAGGTACGTTAAGCCAACGTAGTACGACACAGCTCAGTGACCATCTATATCGCGGAAGTAGAAATCGGACATAACGAATCGGCTGCCAGCGTTCTAGCGTCTGCGGCAAAGGTTGTTCTTTCTTCCGTCACATTCACTCTCTGGGCGGCACTCAGTCATCCCTTCAGTATGAAGAAGCGCTGAGAAACATCGACGATCCAGAGGGTCAACATCAACTCGCCAAGGCACGCATTACTGCTCTCTATTTTTCCAGCAGAATGGAAGCTGTAAGGCTATTGAGCTCCTTTGGCGTGGCAGCGCTGACATTTATGGTAATCTTGTTTGACATGTACACAGGCCTGGAGCGAAAAGAATGAAGGCCTTGCGATGTTCATGGCTGACAAGATCACTGGTTTGAATCCCCACCATATCGAATCCGTAAGGCGCAGCTCATTTTCGTTCGAACAGACAATGATAGACAACTTGCATTGCTCTCCACCCGTGACGTAAGTGGAACGATAGTTTCCCCAGAATGCTCACATGCCAATGTTGCCCTAGCGAGAAGTGCTAGTGGCCAAGTTGCTTGATATTGGTAAATCGATATTACGAGCCTGCAGTCAGAGCGGAAAGCCGCTTGCGGAAGGGAACCAAGCCTCTGATGCCTTGCAATGGCTGAAGAAGGCTTTCCAGATAATTGAGCCGATGGATTGTTCGGCCACGCCCAAGTTATTGCAGCTTAAGGTCCGCTTTTATTGATGAAAGGTTGTTTCGCCACTGAAGCGTTTTCACTCAGCGTTCCGTTCTCAGGAGCTTGGGTAAGAGCTCGACGCGATTGATCCTAGAATCCGATTTATGACCTATGACCTACCGGCATTTACATAGCTCGTGGATACTTCTTGGCATCTTCACAAGACCCGGAGAACCTGATGCGAGCGGAGGCTGCGCTCGACGAACTATTTGCGACCATGGACAGTTCCGTTGACCCCGTAAGCATTTCCCGTAGCACACCCTCCATGATTTTCACACGTTATCCTTAGCCAAGCTCCGAGCAGCAGCAACTCCGCTGGATGAAGCTTGCTGTGATGAAGCGGCGAAAAGCTGGGGATACTGAAATTCTTCGCAGTAAGCCAATCTTCCACGTGATATGCAAGTCTAGTGCTAATAGGCATGCTACAAAATTAATTCCCCCCGTTCTTACATCAGCATTGGAGTCCATAATCGACAACATGTCCTTTTCTGAGGGTGACTTAACTGAGTCAGTTGAAACATGTGTTTCATTTCGTTTGCTGATGGTGGCTCTAAAAGTATGCTCCAAGAACTACGAACCCTTTCTCACCATCAGTATGACATAGTTTGTCCACCTCAGTTGACTTATCGGGCATGACATCTTATCCCACAGCAATATGGTATCCACTGCTACGAGGACATGTCTGCGCAGAGGGATAGCTTGTTCGGCAGGCATTGCATCTATCGAAAAGCTCCTCGTTTTCCTACTGTTTCATTGTTCAAAGAGCGACAATCAAGCCAAAGCACTGAAAGATCTAGAAGATTCATTTCAAGGTAAGTGACTTTATCCGATAATCCCCAGTGAACCAGTTTAGTGACCAGAGATTTGGCCCCGTTTTCTTCAGAAATCTGTCAATCGGAAGTCGAGCTCTCAAAGGCTGGGGCGAGCGTGTGTCTCACTGTAGGTCCCAATGTTCGCTCCGCGTGCCGTAGCTAAAAATTTCCTTTTCAGCTCATATGGCAATACGGCGACCGTCATTACCATGCCTCACGCTGGACAGAAGCCGCTGATTGGTTCATGTGTGGCACTCACACAATCTTCTCTAGTTTAGGCGCTACCTCCCTCTCTAAATGCTTTCGGAAAGCTGCGATGTGTCACATCCAACAAAAAGAGTATGCTCGAGCGGCGTCCATCATCAGGCATTGTCCCCAAAATGGCGCGACCACCCGCTACGTGGCGTTTCTGATTGCGGTCCATCAAGGTTCGTCCGCGGCATGTACCGGTCAGCGTAGTGCTCATTTTTGACACGTTGTCCAGGTCTTGAAGACGAAGGTAATATTTCTCGCGGTATGCCGTGGTCATCGGAAACTGATGATCGATGATCGATATCAGCGACAAGAGCCGTCAAGGAGATGGTCGAGGCGCCTGACTTTGATCGCAGGATGCTCCTCCTGGCCTGCAGACTTTCACACGATTCTGACATGAAGGGTCTACTGTTATCTGTACTCATACATCTGCTGGACACGCTCAATTTCCGCGAGAACGTGGATACCGTGACTGAAGCCATGACATTGATCAGATGCATCATCAGACTAGCCCTCAAGCTCCTCGGAGAGCCCAGTGCCAACGTGTAAGTTGACATCTTTCCCTCGTTACGGCTACGTTCACCCCTAGTAGGCGTTCCCTTGTGCAAACATTGCTCAGTTACTTTAAAAATGGTTCGTGAGCATCTCATCATTCATGGTATTGTGGTGACCCGTGACTTTAGCCAAGACGCTCTTCGATTCTGCCAATGATGAAAATGCGGCGTTGGTAATCCGAGATATCTCATGGCTTTGGCGTACGGCATACAATTGCGCGATTGATGGTTGCTCCAACTGGGACAACCAAGGAGAGCAGGTGTCTGAAGCATTTGACATTGCGAGAGAGGTTGGTGTCATCCGAACTGCAGTCATGCGCTTTCATTCAATTAGAAATAGCTGCTCGAGCTGCACACGTCGAAAACGCTCACTGCGGTGGAGCCAAGCACTTACTTTTACATGGCGAACGCGTCTTTCGCTGCGACTTCGGGCCGAGGTACGACCGCCTGTCTGCTGTAGATTTATTTCTCATCCATTCGGTTCCCAGTGATATTGGCACGCGAGCGGCTCTCGGGAGCAAGCGTTGCGGCCGTGAGTTTTTGTACTGACATTTCCTTGCTAACTGACCACACCGTAGCATGAGGGTCAGCAAAAGCTCCTGGCAGAAATCAAAAGCTGCAAGACCAGGCTTTCGGATTTGCTTCTCAAGGTCCCTGTTGATGATCAGCTGCAAATGCACACCTTTTTGCATGTATTGCGTGTTTTTGCGGTTGAGATGGCAGCACGACTTGGCGAATGGGACTATGTTGTGGCTACAATCCAAGTGCGGTATGCAGGTGACAGGGCGCGTTTAGAGCTTACTTCTTTCACACAGGATGCAACCCGGGCGGATAGGCAAGCGCTGAAGTCTTTTGAGGCTTTCTGCGATATCTTGGTTAGCTTCACCGACCAGTTGATCCACTCAGTCTGACCTTCGTTGGCAGTGGGAGAACAAAGACTGTCCAGTTAACGGCACGATTCGATTACTCTGAGTCTTCTACAGCATACTAACAGCCTACGGCTTGTAGTGTTATACGAAGCCCTTGAGGTATTCCTTTTCCTTGCTCTCACGCTTGATGAATTGATTCGGAGACGATTATCTCAGGGAATGCTCCGTGCGTGCTTAACCAATAGCCATCTTTCCCTAGAAAAGTTTTCTCGTTGGCTGCGGTCAATATGTACCATCCTGTTGTCGCAAGGCACCCCGGTGGACCGATCAAAGGCGATGCAGTACGTGGAACAGGCGACAGCTGTCTTGGAAGAGCACGGTAGTCTTGTGGAAGACGGGAACCCCGTTAGTATCCCAATCTTGGCGGCCACCCTTACTGACGACTTCATCATTGCAAAGCTATACCCCGTAGATGAACGCCTGTGGCTTCTCAGCACAGCTTACAATACGGGCGTTGAATGCTTTCAGTCTGTGATCCCGCCGTTTCGTGGTCAGCTGACGTTTAAGCCAGGTTTATATAGTGCCTCTTTAGCAGACGAGGCGAAACGATGGTTCGAGTGTTCCACCGTGTTGTGTCGATTCGTTCCAGACGGTAGATTTCGAGCTGAAAAGGTACGCACGACAACGACGACGAAGCCTGCTGACTCGTGGTGTCCTGTCGGTGCCCGCAGATATCCAAAGCTTACACCGACCTATTGGCACGCTACTCTGGGCGATGACTCGGTTTTCTCAGTTTCTCAGTTTGACAACCTTTCTGGCACTTCTTGTCACCCACCCTGTACCATTCACTCCATGTTGTTCACTCCTGTGTTATGTCGGTGGAATGCAATTGCTGTGATAAGTCATCATTGCTCCGCGTAATCCCTGAGGTTGTACAAGAGCACACGTCCACGATTGTTCCCTATCGCGAGGTATTCGCTTCCGCTGGAAAAATCCATCGCAGTGACATGACCCAGAGGGGTACTCGTCGTTGGCCAGTTTCCGTAGGCAGTCAGAGACGGGAGGTGGATCTACAATTTTTGAGGTCAACATCAAGCGTGTGAGGCAACGCGAGACGAAATTACCAGGCGCATCTGATCCTTTTTGACGTTGCTCGCCATAGCGAGCAGCTGAGCGTCGTGATTATAGCTTAGACATGAAATATTCGTTGTTAGGTTGCC
>JBBPRJ010000160.1:0-14388 GCA_038092975.1 Chalciporus piperatoides | reverse complement strand
ATGAGGGTACATTAGTCCAAGCTTTCTTTCTGGTATTGTTTCTGATCGGTTTCTTTTGCGACAGCTGTGACGCTTGGTGCTGGCGTACAATGGCATGAAGCATACGCTGCAGTCAACGACTACGGGCGCATAATGGTAGGTGGTATGTCTGCCGGAGGTTCCATTGGCACTTCCGGTGGCTGGCTCGCTGGCGGAGGACACTCCATCCTGTCCCCCTCCTATGGTCTCGGTAAGATCCTGGCCAATAATTACTTCCTTCACGGGATTGATTTTTGGTAAAGGTGTCGACAACGCCCTTGAAATATCCGTTGTTCTTTCCACCGGCGAATACCTAACTACGAATGATCACCAGAACTCGGACCTCTTCTGGGCCTTGCGCGGTGGTGGGGGAAGCACGTATGGAATTGTCACTTCCGTCACCTATCGCACATACCCCTCCGTTCCAGTTCAGCTCTACGGATTCCAGGCCAACATTACCAATTCCACGATGCTCCCGCAACTTGTTGGAGAGCTGTTACAATACCAGATTCCATTCACCGACGATGGTTGGGGTGGATATGGCGGAGTATCCGCCACCCAGATCTCGTTTTTCTTGTTGGCACCCAATATGACGAACGAGACGGCAGCAGCGACTACTCGGGCTTGGAATAACTACACAAGCTCCCTGAGCTCGTTTGGTGTCTCATCTACCTACGAGATGTTTTGGTATCCTTCTTGGTATGACTTTTACGAACCATTGTACGCAGGCGGCGTCGAGAACGGCGGAAACTTCATGGTGACGAGTCGACTGCTCTCGCGGGATACGATCACCGCCAACTACACACAAGTTGCCCAGGTCCTCATTGATTGTCAAGCCGGTTTCGAGTAAGTCTGATCGCAAACCTCTTTGGTTCCCATCGGCTGACTGTTGAGATGCCTATCCTAAAGCGTGATCGCAGGCGGGAAGGTGAACGAGATCGATCCTGACTCTGTCGGGCTGAATCCTGCTTGGAGAAATGCCATAGTGGAGAGTACATGCGGAATTTCTTGGGACGACGGGGCGACTTCGACAGAAATAGGGGGTCAAATCGATAGGCTCAAAGGGTGGATCAAGAGCATGTACGATGTATCGCCCAACGATGGTGCTTACTTCAATGAGGTTCGTTGCGCGCACGCGTCTGCTGAGCTGGTAGCTAACTTTGCGGTGGCCATTGAATCCAGGCGTCTTTGTTCGAGATTGATTGGCAGCAGACGTTTTTTGGCTCTCACTATTCGACCCTCAAGCAGATCAAGGAGACGTATGATCCGTACAGGCTTTTTGTTGTTGCTGAGGGAGTCGGATCCGAGGACTGGAACGAGAAATTGACGTGCCGCTATTGAGTACTTACCTACATATGTCTTCTTCATGGACCTTCTGTGATTTGTGCTATTCATCTTGATGGAGCCGCGTCATTGTAGGATGTAATTATTGTATATTGGTTGAGATCGTCATTGGATCCCCAACATCATCCCAATCAGTTTGTTCAAGTGTCGGTATGCGAGTAACGTCGTCGAAGACATATCTCCGACTTGGTCTACGATCGTTGGATTGGAATAGTTGCAGATGTTGTCGGCCCTCGGGCGTTCGCCTGCCAAGAGTCATGGTGGATGTGCCCCGATGCGCCAAGCAGTTCAGCAGATCTGACCAAACCCTTCAATCGAGGGCTATGGCCAATGCTGCAGTTGACCATTCCAATGCTCCGCGCGTCAAGCGTACTTGAGTATCTAGAAAGATATTACCAGGACTCACGTGCGAACGGATCTACTGGGGCGGCTTCGTCACTCTTGAGTCCCTGTGAAAAATGGATATGTCGGTGTAGTACTGTGTAGCACCTGCTGTGATTTTTTCCAAGTCCGGTAAAAAAGCCTCTAGAGCCCTACCGGGCCGCACAAATGAGACAATGGGCACATTTTCCGTATGCTTAGGGATGACTGTATCTGTCGGCATGTGTATTTATCATTGGAAGCATATAGTATCATATCTGAGCATATCCTCATTTGCCCTCCCTCGCTATCCTCGCATCTGCCTCAGTAGGACCACATCCGCTTCAAAATGATTCCATTCGGTACTACTACATTGCCTAAAAAAGAAACCCGATCGACAGCGCCGGCGCCCCCGATCGATCCTCCCGCCCTCCTCCTGCCCCCCCCCCTCTCGCTTCCCCCCTGATCCTGATGCGATACCGATGGCGATTCCTGTAGTTAATAAAGTTGACCTGGTCCGAATGTCTTGACATCCCATCTCCCAGTACGACTCTGCGACAGCCATTAGTTTAGCCAAGGAACGAACGCCTGAATGAAAACCTACCAGTTCCTCCGCCTCGTTCTCGTAAGACTGGATATAACATAAGTAAGAGTGGTGAACAGGATAGCACGTGCTTACCAATCGCTGGTCGTCCGTTAAGGTCTCCTCATAATATTGGTTGAATTCGAATGCGTTTCCGTGCTTCACCTGCTTCGCCCAGCGGTACGAGCAAAGTGTTCTTGAGAAGTGGTCAGTACTAATTCACTCACGCATGCCGCGACGAGCAGAGCTTACCGCCCACTCGGTGATTTCCCCAGACGTAGCTTGGTCTTTGCATCGGGCGAAGCTTTTGAACCTCTGGTCGTCTTCGGTTTGTTAGTGGGCACTTTCACCACGATCTTGTCCTTGTCCGGCGGTGGTGGAAGAGGCGGAATTATGAATCCCGCATCGCTCAATGCATCCAGCGAACTGTTGCTCAAGGTGTCAATGTCCAAACATACTGAGCACAAGTCGACTAGGAAGCTACTTACAGGGGGTCCTGGATAGTCACAGTCATCGGCGGCACGTTCTCCTTCTCTGTGTCTAGTTGCGTCGAGAGCTTGGACAACAGGGGGTCGAGGTCGGGCTCGGATGCAGGAGGCGGTGATTCCGAAGGTGAATATATGAATGTGTCGTGCGAAACCTGAGATGGTTCTCCTTCGGCATTGGGTGAAGTCTCTGAGTCAGCGGCATCGTGTGAAGCAGCATCAAGGTCCAGACTTGTTTGAACCTTGGATTTGGCTGGAGATGGGGCACCAAGAAGTGAATCCAGTGTTGATGTTGGCGAGATGTACAATGCATCGAGGTTGTCGGGGTCATCCAACCTCGGCTGTATGGCGGTGGTCATATCTGGCAAAGCAAAAGTGACTTGCTGTTCGGCTTACCAGTGTGGGGGTGATGCTCCGCTCCGATTTGGGCTTCTTTGACGGTGGGGTACTCCTGGTGTTCTTGCGCTTCTGTCCGACGGTTTTTGCTTCCAGGGTGGTGCCCGTGTGCTCCTCCGAATCCTTGGACTCGGAGCTGTTTTCTGCCTCGTCACATTCTTCCTCTTCACTGCGAGTATCGCCGTCGTCAGGCTCCTGCTGTGCACGGCCCTTCTTCTTCCCGAATTTGCGACGTGACCAAGCTGGATAGTGAGTGACGATGAGGTGGTCGAGTTTCCAGCCATCATTGGCAAATGTGAACAGCGGATATGCGGTTTCCATCAAGTTCCGCACGTAATTGACTGCCGCTGGTGTCGCATCTTGGTCCCACCTGTCTGGATGAAGCTTGCGCTGAGCAAGATCATTCCACCCAACCCGCAAGAGTTTGCGTATCGCCTTGACCGTGTCGTCATCGAGAGACTTGCCATCAGCGTCCTCGAGGTAAGGTAGCTTACCACGTATTTTGGTCTTCATACTTCCCGCTGCGCTGTCTTTCCACTGCGTATAATCCTTTCTCTTCCAAAATCGGATCATGGGATGGGTCTCTGGCGTAGGCTTGGGTTTCGGAGGGGCGGGAGGATACTGAAGGGCACTAAGGTTGATCTTCTCACCATTGGCCACATTCAGTTTGCCCGCCAGCTCGGTTAGACATGCTCTGTGTTGCCTATATTAGTATGAAGTTCTATGCCGTCGTGATTCGCAAACCACACCCTACCTTAGGACATTGCGCTCTGCTGTGACCCTGACGAGTTCGGTTTCCATTCTTCGATATTGGTCTTGTACTAGGCTTGAATGCTGCGCATGGGGATACAGTGGTACTCCGACTCCAAAAAACGGTTCTGAAGTAGTATTTGCGATGGCGTCAGCCTGAGAGGGCGCAGATGTTGGAGGGTGCAGAGAGAGAGATGGATGATGCAGGGTATAATTTGAACCACCCGGTTGCAATGACGGGTCAATTGATGGGTTAGGAGTGCCAGTATCGAGCAGAGAGGATGGACCTGTTGATAGTGGTGGATTGAGAGTATAGGACTGAGAAGGCTGAGAAGACAGGAAAGGGAAGTTGGAAGAGAAGGAGTGGCTTGGAGTGAGAAAGTGGCCTTGTGGGTAGAAAGCCTGTTGCCTCATGGTGTCCCCGACTCAGAAGAGGAGCCTTTGACGATGAAGATGGAAGGTTCTGACGACGACGATCACCGCTTTTCTCTTCACGCCATCGAAGTTGCCGCCCGGCCATGCGCCTATCTTGTCCATTCTCACAGGAATCCCAATCCCGGCCTGTCGCGCATTCCTTGGAAGAGCACTGCTCGCCCGCTCATGAAGATGGAGACTTTACGCATGAGGATGGAGCAAGAGACTCAACGGCTGTGCACACTTATGGACAAAGGAGCTGCAGTCGACTCGGAGGTGGTAGAACGTCCTCACAAGCGACGCCGGACGTCGCTGTAGCACTCTTTTATTCTTTTTCTTCGTAGATATTCCCGACATTGATTTGTAGTTTTATATCTCCCCGTTTGTGTGGCCAATAGCATGTTAAATTCAGCCTATCTACTAGTCATCCAAGTCATTTTCATCCTGGTCAACGATATCCGAGTCGTAAGTGAGACCAAAATGTGATACATCTAATCCGGGCTTCTCGACTAAGAAGAACCTGTCCTCCGTGATTCCCGAAGGCAATGTGGGACGGTGAGGAACCATGGCAATAACACTTTGAATTTGCTTGATGGGGATGACGACGAGATCGGGAAGCAGCGTACAAGACGCGACAGTTTGCGACGAGATCTTGAGCAATGATGTGTCGGCAAGAGAGTAAAGTCGGATGAGGGCGACATCGAGGAATTTCCAGCGTTGTTCATCATCCTCGAGTCCAATCTCTGGGTTGTCAAGCTCGATTGGAAGCCGGGTGTAGTACTGGACCTCTGCAAACCTAGTCGCACCAAAATAATCAATCTGATCCACGAAAGTCTCTATCATTGTTGGGATCACAATGGTACAGTATAAGACCAACCTTGACATTGCGGGAGACTCGCACAGCTTCTACTGCCTCTCTTTCATTCTCTATCCATGCTGAGCGAGCAATTTGACCATTCGGTAGACCAAGCCGAGCCCAAAGTCGGATGGGAAGTATGTCATGTCCAAGTGGTCGCAAGAAAGTAACGAATGCCTCCGTATGAGCAGCCGAGGGCATTGCGGGAGTCTTTGAGCGCCTTCTCTTGAGTATATAGTTGTCGCCCAAGTCCATGGATCGAGCGCAGACTTCTGCGGGCACGCGGTCGTCAATATTGAGTTCGGGAGCAGCCGCCAACAATGCGTTAATCTTGCAGCGCCGAAGACCTTCTTGAGATAGATTCGCATATGGATTAGACGGCTGGCGGATCTCCTGGCCCAAGTTTCCGATGGTACGCTCCATCGTCCATTGAGCGTAACAGATCGGCGGGCCCTTGAGAACAGTTTCTTTGGCGAGATGAACGACTTGATGGACACACGGTCGAACAAAGTGTAAGCGGTCTTCGCGTAGCTGGTAGTATATCATTTCGAACTCGCGTTCCCATTGGCAGAGTAAAATATGTGCTGCAATCAGGTCGGACCGGGAGATACTATGCTGAAAGAGAATTTGCATTCCGCGCACGAGTTTGCAGTAGTTAGTCCAATAACGCGCAGGAAGGAGACCATGCAGTATTGCGGGCCCAAGACTAAAAGTGTGAAGCTGAAACTCGCGTGTCTTGTATCCTGACGTGAGCTTTTCGGCGATGTTTCGAGGCTTGCAGTCATAGGATCCTGGAAGGAATCGGCCTGCGTCCTCGATCGCTTTTCCGTGCGCTTGCCATGCTTGCTCGGTTCGTAGCACGGCCCAGTCCCAAGAGTCGATATTGTCAGTGTGACCAATGATGAGATTTCCTCGCCACAGACCGATCAGAAGAAGACTGAGATTCATAATTAGGTGCATGATGTCGGTCGTCATGCACAAGGGAATTCCCAACGAGCGACGAGGATTGAGACCGAGAAGGGGAGGGGGTTTTGTGATGCCCGTTTCTGTCTTCTTTTGATCAACTTGGCATGAACTCTCCGATCCTACGAGGATGAAAAGATTGCGGGCGTAATCTTGTCCGCCACCTTCAGGAAGTCGGAAAACATCGATATCGCCATGGTCGGCAGTGGAAAGGCGATCACGAGGGGCGAGAAGGGCAGGATAGTAGTGATTTCCAGGTTCCTTGCGACGACCGAGCACACCGCAGTACAAGCGACAACCGTTTTTACCAGCATGTCCGACCATTCCATCAAAGTGAACTAGACCTGGCCCGTCGGCTGTGACGAACATTAGATAAAGATCAGACCGATATGTAGTATCTTCGAAGGCATCCCAGATAACAAGGCCTTCGTTTTGAAGGGCGGCGAGATGGTGTATACCCGGAAAGAGGAACGAGTCGACATGTCGAGGCTTATGGGGCCCAGGTATGAAACCCCCAGGAAGAACGTTCACCTTGCGATACCGCTTGTCGGGGGACAGACTAAGGATAATCCAGATATATATCCAACAATCTGACTGTTTCTTGTCGTAAAGCTGGGCACCATCAAGTGAAATTGAAACAACGATATCGCGAGGCTTGATGTCTCCCGCGAGATATGCGCTGAGATAATCGTGACCCATAGCAATATCGTCGACGACGGGAATCTTGCCAGATTTGCGGAGTTCGGTGAGAACCTCTTCAGTGCGACGATGGAGGTACTGCATCTCGCGGGCACTCTCTGGATTGCGGAAGCGGGCCTGGAGTTGGGGACCTAAGGGAATTGTGAGTGCTTTGCGTGCACCCTGCTTCACTTTTCCGCGGCTAGCCTTCAGCTTGACTTCATCCCAACGCGAGGCGTCGCACACAGGACAATTGTCGAGACTGGCGTAAGGACCCGTGAAGGCTAGACAGGAGCGCTGTGGACACATGTCATGCTCGATTCCCTCCACACCGGTATATTGCGAAATAAGTCTCTCGGTTGAATAGAACGATAGCATGTCTTTGACGGCCTGCGAATCTCCCAGATTTACTTGGGCCGAGCGGTGCATACGTTGAAAGGCCTGCTGCGAGGCGTGTTCGAGAGCGAGGTAATTAACTACAGAATGCCGAACACCGCCGTTCTCGATGCGCAAAGGTTCTTTGGGTGGGTTCCGTAAACGCTTGATCACGTCTGGAGACATCTTCGTGTCAGGATCGTCGAGAGAGGCGCGGGAAACAGCAAGGATATACGCCATGTATTCTTGCATTTCCTTGACCCTGGCGACAGATGCGAGAGCCTCGAGATCGATTTGTGGGCGTAGACGATACGGAATTTGGACGGTGGAAGGTTGGCCCCGAGGCTGGCTATCACTTGGGCTTGGCGACTCGGTGGATGGACATGGAACAGCGGAGGCTTCATAAACGGGATGCTGATCTGTCTGACGAAGCGAATGTTCGTCAATAAGAATTGGATCCACTGGGGGAATGTCTCCAGAGGGTTGGTCGTCGATATCGTGTTCAACCTGAGGGCATATTTTAGTGAATTGACGGAGACGAAAAATAGACTCATACCGGTGTGAGCTTCATTCGTTTGCGTCTTTCACGCGACTGAGGAGAGCGACTTCGCTGGCGTCGTAATGTAGGCGGCAGAGCAGGTTGTTCAATCTGGGAGAGCGTCAGGCTCGATCCACGGAACGCGCGAACTCGATCCATTTCCTGACGTTCGTGAGGTGAGGCCTGTTGGTAGTGTCGATGCCAAGTTGCATATCCTACAAGGTGTGGGCGCGCTTTCCGGCCACAAACACAAACGTGCTGGTTTGGGGGTAGGTTCTGGAAGGAAAAATCACCACTGTTCATTATTGCCAGGGGTACGAAGGTACAGAGAAGAATGTAACTAGTGGGGTACGAGAAGGAAAGATGTGGATGCGCCTGCGCTTGTGCTTGTGCTTGTCGAGCGTCGTGCTGTGCTCGTGTATTGGATGTGCAGCGGTATCGTGCTGTGTATAGCGTGCAAAATGCAGCGTGCAGCGTGCCAGCGTGCAGCGTGTAAAGGAAAGTGTAGTGTGTCGTGATCCGAGTATACCGCGAGGTGATCGATAACGCCTCGATAACGAGCTGAACAGATACAATCATATTACGCAAGAAAGTTGTCACACACTGTCACACGCGACACTACACCGACATATCCATTTTTCACAGGGCTTGAGTAGTGAGACTCAAAGTTCGCGTCTAGTAGGTAAAAACACTTGCACAAACAGCGCGTGGCTGTACACCGGGAGCGCGAACGTCCGGCTTTCCATACTAACACCATCACTTTCTGACCTCAACCTCGCCACTGGCACGGCCAGCCTGAGACTGCTGTTCAAACGTTCACGCTCAGCCTTGCAGATTGAGACTACACCTCGAAAGTTCAAAACACCATCCAGTAAATCTACTACCCTCTAGCAAGAAATGTCGGTCGCGATCGAAGACCTGCTTCGACCAGTGAGTATTAGTGAAACATCTAGTCAGCGCTGTTATAACCTCCTAACAGCTCCAGACCTTTGATCCTCTTTCAATCGTGAGTATCTGGTATCTGTCTCCCCGCCTAATGGAAACTCTGATGGTGCACCACAGTTTCCGTTCATCGACACCCCGTACGCCAAGTACTCCTCCTCAAACTATTCCGCCTCGAACATGGACATCCCGCCGATTCGCCACATCGTGTCCCAGTGTCAGGAGCAGCTCAATGTCATTGAAACCATCCTCAAGCAAATTAAATCGACTTTTTACAAACTCAGCGACAAGCGCAAGCAGATCGCGTCTTCGATGAAGATGCACGAGAGCTTCATGTCGTGTATCCGCCGTCTCCCTGCAGATGTGCTCAGCCATATCTTCATGCAATGTTTGCCCGATGTCGCGTACCCCACCCCGCGCATACGAGCCGCGCCGTTGTTGTTGACACGCGTCTGTAGGGAATGGCGGGAGGTCGCGCTTGGCACCCCAAGGTTGTGGTGTTCGTTGTCAATCGCAGACATCAGGTGGGACCAGATGCGACTGCTTTCCCTCTACAAACACTGGCTCGGGAATTCGGGACGTTGCCCGCTTTCACTTGAAATCCGCTTGACAACTCCACAGCCCATCGGACACCAGCACCAATGGCCAACCGGGCTTTCGCCGCTCTACACCAGTCGATGCACAGCCCTCATCGTTGATGGTGGTCTTGGTCGTTTGGATCTTTTGCTTGCGGATGTTCCTAATTTGGAGTGCCTCTATCTTAGAGCCCCGAGTCCAAACACATCAATCACCCAATCGCACCCCCGCCTTCACACTCTCGTCATGGTATCCCTGCCTTTCCTACGCAAACTTCGGCTTTCTTCAATTCAGGATGGCCGAACCTCACACGCCTCGCGGTGTCGTTCGACGAATACCCAGCACCTACCGACGATACCATTTTCTTGACCCTCCTGCAAACATGTCCCAACCTGGAGATCCTCGTCTTCTCCCCTGTCTTCATTCAGAGTCCTGGCAACCATATCACACTGACACATTCGAAACTACACACGTTGGCCATACATCGCGCCGGGCATGCCCTTGACGTTTCACCTCTGCACACCCTGATATTCCCAAACTTGCGTCGCCTACGGGTTTACACCCACCAAGGAGCCGATGCTGTTTTTCATGCTATTTCCAAACCAGAGGATCCTTTACCGGATGGCCATCGTATGGTCAACATGACCTTTGAAGAAAATTATGCTAGTAGCCAGGAATACACCCATGCTCTTGTCACCGTCTTCAATGCCGGGTGGACAGGGCTGACCCACCTCAGGCTGGATGCTACCCATGGCGCAATATCTTACCTGATGCCACTCCAGTTTTGTCCCCAGCTTGAAGGCATGGTTGTATCAGTCCTCTCTCTTCGGCATGGGGACAGCTACACTCCCCCCGCTCATCACACACTTAGTTCTCTGACCATCCGCGCCAAGTCCGTTGGTACATTTCTGGAGGTGTTGACCTTGCCCAGTTTGCGCCATCTCAGCCTCGCGATGGTATCAGACTGGCCACACACGTCGTTCGAGGAGTTCTTTTCCCGATCAAATTGTCCACTCCAGAAGCTCGAGATCCATGGAGCGAAGGCATCCAATTTGGGACAGGAAGAATTCACGTCGTTGATACCTACCCTGAGTCAACTAGACTTGCACAATACATCGGACTTGTGGTACTTAGATCCATCCGCTTAGAGATTCGCATGCCCTGGTTCTTTATCCGCACGAGTACAATAATGACCTTGCAAGCAAGGTGACCATGTTTGTGCTCGTCATTTGGCCCCTGAATATAAACAAGCTCGGGGAGACTGCAGTTCGCTACTTTGTACTCATCCCACTCTTCGCGGCCTTCATATAGTTTTCCAGTCTTCTTGCCACGCTGTTCACACGGCTCATCTCTGGGGGTCCAAAATACGTAGGGGACCAAGCTGCTGTCGCCTACATCTCTTGCATTGGTGTTTCATTCTTGAAACCTCTCCTTACGGTCGCATGTTGTATCACTGGACTCGGACTCGTCTTCTCTCTCGCGATCGAGCGTTTCCAGACACGGGGGCAGACTCGTACCTGAACTCCGCGAACGCGAGCGCATCTTTGGGATACTCTCCATCCTCGGTGGTGTCATCGCCGCGTTGGGACTCGTATTCCTCTCAGGCTTCGATGCAGCTCATTACCCCGCGGTGCACAAATGTTCGTCCTCGCCTTCCTCGTCGGCGTCGGCCTCTCTAGCATCTTCACCATGATCGAATTTAGATGGCTATCCCAGGATTACGCTGAGGTGCGCAAATTGAAGAGGACGTATCTTGCCAAGGCGGTGACTACATTGACGTTGTTGGTGTTGGCGGTCGTGATTGGGGTGACGTCGAACCTGAATACGACGGAGAATGTGTAGGGGGGTGGAATGGGTGATCGCGTTTGGGTTCATGTTTTATTTGTTGACGTTCGCGTATGATCTGTGGCAGGCCAAGGTGGTTCCGGAGGAGGTTAGTAAGGAGGCTATGGCGGAGATACCCTGTGAGTTACCGGTGAAGATTTGCTTGGGCTTCCACATTTCTAGTTTAGAGGATACCTCTTAGGGCGGACACACTTCAACGCTGTCGACGGATCACCGCGATTAGGTATAGCTGGAAGAGGGACGAACCAAAGAATCTGCATAGCGGGTATTTGTATATCCGAGAGCCACGAGTCGGGTGCTTGGTGCGTTCCTCCCAATCTGTCAGGAGTCACTGGAATGATCTGTGCTAACCATCCCAGAGGTCCGATTTGCGGGCTTGGAACAATACAGGAGAAGCGTTCTATCGAACGGATCGTAAACGATGCGCTGGACGTCGTTGGTATGGTCCACGGATCTATGGCGCCCGGTCGTGCACTAGAGGGACAAGTCCCGTCAGTCAGTACGCACTACTGTAACGAATTCGAAGCTAGAGGTATATTCAGGCACAGAGTTATTGACAGACATAAAAAACAGACCTGAGGCCTGGATGGCGAGTTAGTGAAGAGATAGAAAATAAATTTAAGGATACAAAAAAGGATAGTATATCCAATCGTTGTAGGCGGTAATGGCAACTTCAGCCCTTTCGATTTCGCAGTTTATTATTATCTCGAGACCCACGAGTGGTTAATCTGTAACATGTACCAATGATGGGCGCAAGGGGTCAACGTACCTTCGGGTGGTCCTCGGAGATGGGGTAAAGAACCATGGAAACTTTTTTGGAGCCCACCCGAATCACCGTCCGAAGGAACTTTGCTCGGCAGATGCCGGACAGAGGTCACAAGCCAAATCATTTGCGAGTCGAGGAAGTTGGTAGCGAAGTTGGCCGTTCCTGTTCCGTCGTTCATGGATGCAGGGGATGGCATCATATTGATCGGGGAATGCATACTAAATTAATCACCTCCTAGGATCCTTTTTCATTACAGCCACGCTCAGGCTCGAGCACAACTCAAATTGTGCCGCAACTAGTATGTCTTCGTCACGGTTGAGCCAATCGTCTGGCTTTCCTTCGCCCTTCCTTTCCACATGGACGTTGTACGCACCGAATGACCAGCCTATCGCTCACTGTGACTTCTGATTGGGAAAATTGGAACATTGCCTGAGGGGCCAGAGCGACCTCCTTCCATTCGACTTTTGAGCTGAGGTTCAAGAGGGTTCAAGATAGTTCTATACGTGTTATCCCTCGACAAAACATCAGACACCATGGACAACGATGTCTTTAATGGCACAATTCTTGGCGGAGACGGAGGCGCAGGGGGAGGCGGCTGTTGAACACTGGCATGGAGGCTCCGCGACAGTCCGTATGCGCACCTTCGAAGCCCCCAGATCCGAACATTTCAACGTCAAGACCAGGAGATGTCTCAGAACGAAGGACGACCTGGAACAAGTCTGGTCGTGCGCGCGGATGAAAGCGTTCGAAAAGGCGTCATCTGGGTCATTCCTGATTGGCAGGTACGCCAGAGTCTCCATCTCACCCCAGACAATGCACTCATGCTTCTTTGCCCTCTAAGTCGTCCGTATGGGCTGACGCACATGTGGGTGAATTGAAACCACCCGAAGGATCTGTTTTTATTTCATGCATGTCCATCGACTGGTTGTCGTTGACAGCTCGCTCGATCCCTCCGCTGGAACACCTCCGAGGAGCGGTCCTGAATATCTGAAAACGAAATCCGCGGTCCATGCCAGGTGCGGGTGGTCGTTGAGTGTAGGTAATCGGAGCTCGTTGCTCGTACAAGGACGTGAGGTATGCATGTAGACTCCTATTCGAGATCGCTCTTAGAGTATGTCGGTATGTACAAGATCGATACACCTCGCCCCAGCGTAAGTTTGGCACGGTCAGCTCCACGAGCTTTACATCAGGAGACACCGCGATACCTTCGAGGTCGAACACGTTTCGTCATAGGATCGTCAAGGTCAGTCATCGCCGAGACTCAAAGTGCGATTCCCTTTACAGGTTACGAACACAGAGCTACAATGATGATACACTGGTTATATTGGGGGTCTTGAAAAGGGAAAATGGAACGAAAGCCGTCACACTCTCCCGGCAGCTGTTCAATCATGATTGATCCTCCATCATCGTCATCCCCCAGTCAAACTCCTTCGGCAACCACGCCAGCCGTTCATTCGTGCACTTAACGGTATGTCGCGGTAGCATAGTTGCTCACTGACTCTGGGCACGCGAGTGGATTGAAGGATGGCGAGTTGGCATTCTCGTGTCTGTAATTCTAAGCCAATTTTTCAACGGTGCATACAAAACAATACAGGTTGAAGTCATTTGGAAACACCCACGAAAAGGTATCTAGTCTAGCAAACACAACGCAAGAATGGGTCATGTGTTCCAACATTCGTACCAAGTCTCTCCATGCGCCATCTCCTGCAGGTCCAGTTCCACACGACATGTGGGTATCACCCTCCCCAGAGATCGCCCATAAAACCGTATATGTCCTCGCTGATGTACCGGTATCCATAGGATGCGAGATTGGTTTGAGCCCATCACCCATCCATCTCCGTCTACGGCTGTAGCATCTGTCCAGTTTGAGATTCCGATGGTACTCGGGGGATCTTGCAATGCATGTTCGAGAAAGGGAGAGAGGCGGAGATAACATCGCGCAGGAGTCCCGTGATCATCCAAATTGAGAGGGTGGATATCGGACGTGGGCAAGGGAGTGAATGGTGAGGAGATCAAGGCCGAAGACGCGGTGTGGACGTGGAGTGGACTCGCGAGCTGCAAGGCCGATCGGAAATTCCAAACACAGATGATACCGTTCCACGAGCCTGATACGATCCATTCACCATCGGGCGAGAATGTAACACAGGAGATACTGGAGGTATGGGCAACAAGGGGGCTTCCCACGCGAGACAGTGTTCTAGTGTCCCAAATCCATATAGGACCGTGGATGGAACCCGAGATAATGTGTTCGCCAGTGGGCGAAAATGCGACCGAAGTGACCACGTCGCTGTGCCCCTTGAGTAAACCAAAACACACACCATTGGCCACTTCCCAGAGTTGGACACTGCCATCGCCCGCACCCGATGCGACATATGTAAGGTTCAGTACTACGAATGCAGTAGCGAACTCGCACGAAGAATCAACCAATGAGAACAGACGGGGTTAAGTCCTAGATGGATTGACTGGGGAGACAACGATACAGACGAGTCCTTATATACG
>JBBPRJ010000159.1:0-14409 GCA_038092975.1 Chalciporus piperatoides | reverse complement strand
CCTGGTCAAGAACTGGCTCGCTTCCTTCAGACCGTATTCAAGTTCGATCACACCAACCTACACCCGCTCCCAAACAACAGACCAAAGGCAAAGGAAAGGCATCAACACCAGAACCACCCAGGAGCGGAGCTGTCCGGACACTCGAATCACGCCTCGATGGTGTACGTAGAACATCTAGTCAAGTGAAAGACCCCAAAGGAGGATGTTTTTGTCACGGTGAGTGATCTTTACTACCACTTATGCAAGGTCCATTAAGACAAGGTGTGCCTACCAGCGCGAGAACACGATCTCTCGAGCTACGTTCCGATCTGTCGCCAGTGTGGCTTGATCTTATGCACTCTCAACACACCCTACTACGCATGTCCACATTGCGGCGGATCACTGTTGGACGAATCCCAACGCGTGGCGTTGATCGTACAGCTCGAGGACGAGCTGCGAGAACAACTCGCGAGGGAGGAGGCAGAACGGCAGCGTGCGATCGATCTGGTGCGTTCTGCGGAAGGAGAGTTCCCTGTTCTCCCTGGGTCGCAGCCACAAAGACCTTTACTCGCACCCCCAGTGCCACAGGCAACTCGTACAGTGTTATCGCTGAACACACAGACGAAGAAGGTGATGGTGTCCTCATATACGAGTACCCCAGCGTCATCCAGGCCAGCGTCACGTGGCAGTGTGCATAGTGCAGACGTGCTGGAGGACGGGGAAAGAAGGGTACCAGCACCACCGACGGAGGTTACTTATGTGAAGGAACCTCGGGATCCGAGTCGACCGTGGAGGAATGTGAGGGCTGGAGATGTGCGCTATTTGGCTCCACCGGTTGAAAGAGGTGGAAAGGGTGCGTCGACGAGCAACCGGAAAAAGAAAGGTGGGGAACACGTTGGATGATTGATTCGGATTGTGCAGATGGTATACAAGTCGTGGTGATGGGGCTGTTGCAATTACTCTATTCACACAGAACGATTCCAAAGACTCGATCGCGACGGTTAACGTTCACCCCTTGTATCCCATTTAGGACGATGTGACGAAGAGATAGTGGAGTGTTGGGCTTCGGGTTGTTTGCAAACCTGGAACCGTTCACTCCTCTGTTTCTCTTGCTACACATGAACTTGTTGATAACATCAAGAACATTGGTGTCAACCCTGAGAGTCGTTGAATTTCTGCTTTCATTCTCTCCTGGACCATCATGACTAACCGCCCTCTCGTTTAGAGTCTGGGATCATCCTTATCGCTGAGTCAGCAATGCCTCCCGAAGTAGCCCCGAATCCTTTGCGATCAAGAAGGCGAGGTTTGGGCGGGGTGCATTCTGATTAATACATGTGCCGAGCATGATGGCGAACAAGGCGTTCGGAGGTAAACACGTATGTAACTCTGGTGGAAGCGAGCCTTGATATATCAGCTAGGCTGCGCCGTCGTTCCCGCGCGTTCCTCCATCATCCACGCTTCTCCATTCTGAATTTCAGCGACGTTGACCATGGCTGCGAGAACGATGCAGACGTTTACGAGGGAACAGGTGTCGAAGGTGCGTGGTCAGACGTGTCGGGGATTAGGCGCTGACGGAGGTGTTCCGAGCTAGCATAACAAGCCAGATGACCTGGTAGGTCTACGTCCTCTCGCCGTGGAGAGACGCTCTGCAATGTACTTTGCTCTATTTGCAGTGGGTTATCATCGACAGCAAAGTCTACGACCTATCCCGGTTCAAAGACCTCCACCCGGGAGGTATCTCTGTCCTCCTCGAAGACGGTATTCGTGCGTCCCTCCCATCCCATTTTTCAAAGCGATACACGTAACAATGAACTCAAACTACCACCGACATAGCCGGTCAAGACGCTACCGATGCCTTTTATGGTCTTCACAAACACGAGGTTCTCAAGCGCCCTCAATATGCGAGATTACATATCGGCACGATCGAGGGAGAGAAAAGCGTGATCACGTCTGGAGAGATTGGTGAACTCAGTCGAGTTCCGTATGCTGAGCCCACTTGGTTGAATTCTGGATTCCACAGTCCTTATTACAAAGAGGTGAGTCTCCCCGACTCTCCCGTTGCTACTTCGAAGTTCGTGGAGATGACGGATCGCGTCCATATCGGGTGTAGAGTCATCGGAAGCTTCAAATGGCGCTAAGGAAGTTCGTGGATGAAGTGATTAAACCCGAGGCATTGGTAACGCGTTCGGCTTTTATACAGATGTGGGGTTTCATTTTGATGCTCTAGGTTCACGAGGAAAGCGGGAAACGAATCAGTCAAGGAGCCGTCGATGCACTCGCGTTCGTTTATCCCTTGGCCGTCCCTATGCATTGAAGCTGACGCGAAATAGAGAGCACAATATTATCGCCATGAGGATGGGCCCTGGTAGTCATCTGAAGGGTCGCAAACTCATGGGTGGGGTGGTTTCACCCGAGGAATTTGACTGTTTCCATGACGTATGTAAAGGATACTCCCTTTCTGACCACGTCCTGATCCCTGCGACAGTTGCTCGTCCAGCAAGAAATGTCACGGCAGGGCCAACGTGGCTACGGTGACAGTGAGTCTACTCCGTAGTCTGATATCAGCCATTCATCTTCAATTACACCAACGCTCGCAGGTCTGCTGAGTGGTGCCCTTATTGGTCTTCCTCCCGTCATTCACTTTGGAACACCGGAAGTCAAAGCGAAAATCGTTCCTGAAGTGCTTGGTGGAAAGAAGTTCATTTGTCTCGCTGTCACTGAGGCATTCGCTGGAAGTGATGTTGCGGGATTGCGCACCCGTGCTACTAAAACTCCGGACGGAAAGTCTTGGATCATCAACGGAACGAAGAAGTGGATCACCAATGGGACGTGAGTAGCGTTATTAGATATGTTGCGCGAGGTTACTGACAGGAGATTGACGTAGGTTCGCGCATTAGTAGGTGTTTGTCATCTTTGTGGAGGGAAATTTAGGTCTGACATGTTTCTGACAGCTTCGCTGTAGCCTGCAAAACCGAAGTGCGTGATCACCAGATTTCTGTGAATCTAAAGCTGATCCGTCCAACAGAAAAAAGGACACACCCTCATCCTAGTCGAACGCGGAGAGGGTGTCGAAACTAAGCCTATCAAAACGATGTATTCCCCAGCTGCAGGGACTGCGTACGTCACCTTTGACAACGTCAAAGTACCCGTCGAGAACACGCTGGGTGCGGAAGGCGAGGGCATGTTCGTCATACTTTCGTGAGTGCTCGTTTGGTCTTCGTCGTCTTTTCTCAAACGCATAACTTCATGTGTGAAGGAACTTCAATCATGAGCGTTGGGCGATGTGTGCCAACGTAGCCGCTTCGCAGCGGCTGGTCATTGAGGATGTATTCAAGTATGTCCCCCTCTGGTCCTCTCTTCATACCCGTCTACTCATCACGCGTTTGCAACCGAAATAAGATGGATAACTCAACGTCAAGTGTTTGGAAAACCGCTCTCTTCCCAACCTGTCATCAGGTCCAAAGTGGCTGCCATGATCGCGCGTTCGGAAAGTTGTCAAAGTTGGCTGGAGAACATCACGCTTCAGATGTGTAACATGGTTCGTCTCTTCCTTTTCCCGTTCTTCCTTTCCTTTCGTCCCGTTGATGAGGATGCTTTCGGATAGTCGTACAAGGAGCAAGCACGAAAGTTGGCAGGGTGAGTGTATGCGCTTGTACGCGCGTTAAGAGAGACGCTGACGATGGCGTGTGCAGCCCAATTGCCTTGTTGAAGTCCTATTCGACAAAGTGTGCGCAAGACACTGCGCGGGATGCAGTTCAGATACTCGGTGGGAGAGGTATCACCAAGAGTGGCATGGGCCAATTCATAGAACAGGTACTCCTCCCTGTTTTCGTTTGGCAGGGTCGGGGCGCTGACGTTTTTTATGCAGGCTTATCGAGGAATGCCATTCGATTCGATCCTCGGAGGTGGTAAGTGGTCATTCGTCGTGAATGGGGGCATTTTATGATCGTTTTGTTCGCGACAGCGGAGGATGTGCTGGGCGATTTGGGGGTTAGACAGGCGATGAAGGATATGCCCCCAAACGTTCGACTTTGAAGTATGGCGTCCATGTGAGGATCGTTGAGTCACGGTTGTGTATTGATGTCGATACATTGACAGTGAGATCGAGATAGAGTAACTGACGCGCGGATCTCACACATTCTAGTATTCTTTCTTGTATTGAGGGACTGGCCTACGAGCATCATGAGTCAGACGGAAAGTGGCTGTGGACATGGTAGTACTCGTATCGTATGGCTCTTCAATGCCTCGCAAGAGGTTCTGAGTTGACGACGTTCAAGTCCGGTCCGAAGTTGCTAGTAATTTAGTAGTACCTCAAGTCTTACCAAAGTCTCCCCTGCCGCCATTATTCTCGAGTTGTGACAAGTGCGCTGCCTGTATTTCGAGCCTGCGTTCCTTTCGGCATAAAACTGGGGGACGATATAATGGAAGAGCCGATTCGGCCCACGTCAGACCCGTGATGCTCTGCAGAAGGACATGGAATCCAGGACATTCATCCCTCTAGCTTATCTGGAAGTAAAAGGTGACATAGAAAGGATATATGCGTGAGCAGTGATCCTCACAGAAACTTGTGTAATGTACATGGCGGAGAGCTGAGATGAACATTATAGACCAACATGAATAAAAGGAACCCACGAAAAGAAAGGAGCGCCAGAGTCACGCAGATGCTGGACAGCATGATGCAACGCTTCTGCGGCTTCGGTGCTGTCCGGCACCTTGCCATCCCGGAAAAGATGCTCGTACACGTCCTTGGTCACTTTCGGTGCGTCACGGTCCATGATTGCCCACATCGTTGCAATGACGCCACTGTAACCGGCGAGAAGCATTCCTGCCGCGAGATGGACAGATTCTTCGGATAACTTTTCATTCCCCTGTGCGGTTTGACAGGCGGAAAGAAACGCGAGACCACCTCGAGGACGTGACAATCGAATGATGTCAGAAAGTTTGAGACGACGACCATTGGCGAGGCAAAGTCCGCTGTCGAGCGGGTTGTCAGGATCTTGTACACCGTGACATGCGAAATGGACCCAGTCAGAATTGGACTCCTTCATCTTTTCCAAGACGTCCTCGACTGTCCCTTGAGAGTCCTGAAAGGTTACGAACGGGGAACCGGAAGAAATTTTTTTGATGTGATTTATCTCCTGTAACACGGAGGCGAGGGGAGCCAACCCGTCTGTCGGCGGCTGAGGGACGGCAACGATGCGAATGTTGGAAGAGGCGTTGCTCGTGTCCTTCTGAGAGGATGGTGCAAGAGCACTGAGAGTTGGTGTGTAGGACGATATGACGAAGTCAGAAAGCTTGGTGCCAGGGCTAGTTGAATCGTGAAGGCCAGCGGCGTGTATGGGTAGGAAAGCGAAGGGTCCAGTAGGACACCAAAAAATATGAGTCTTTTTCTCACAACCTGAGGGGGGAGTCTGCGAACATGTAATTCTTAGTCGGAAAAGATCGATGTCACGATATTAACGACATACCGAAAAGCCGAGGGTACCAAGAACAGGGTTTACAACACTCTCCCAAAGGTGCGCGAGAATTGCCCGAAATAGGTCGTCAGGCGTATCCTTCGATTCGTTGGGGCGTAACTTTGACCGCCCTATCGGGATCTCGCATCAACAACATATTGAGTAGGTCCTGCGACGCAAGATCCTCTTCGGACGAGAGGAGAGCAGAGATGTCCTCGCGTGAGACAATGAGACAATTTTGCTGGAGTAACAGACGAAGTAGCTTCTGTAGGAATTCTACCTGCGGATAGCTGGTACCAGGAAGAGGAATGTGGACAACATTGCTCAAATCATCCCTGACAACCAATGCATCACATCGCTGTGATAGTCGGCTAGCATTGAGATAAACGACAGGACCAGCGTGCGCCGAAATAGCCAGTTGCTCGATGGTCTTTGGGAGCAAGAACCAGTCAAAGCCCGGCAAGGAGCGTACGTCAGCGAGGAGTTTCTCTCGCGAGATAGCGAGTTCATGGTGTCGCTGGGTTTGCTGCTCGAGCGACAGAGTAGCAGGACCTGAGTCATTCGCCAGCAAGCGAGATACGGAATTCTCACGAGAACTAACCTGCTCTAGCTCTCGGGGGGTATGTGGGGGTTGGTCCGCAAGAGCAGGATACTCGACATGAAGCTCGTCTACTGGAGTGCGAAGCTGGAGAAATTGACTCCAGACAACCGAACGGCCTTGTTCGAGCCATTCAACAGCCATCTCAGGAAAACCAGCTTCGACTGCGACCGCGGCGGCGTCTCGTGCTACATCAGCAGCAGTGAGGAGTAAACGGTGGCACTCTGCGAGTGGCAGGCCGATCCACGCCAGTTCTGGAAGAAGCTTGATGGAGGTAGCGTATGCGTCGAGAAGAGCCTGGGAATTGCCTTGTTGGCGCGCAGACAAAGCCCGGCGTCGAGAGGCACGGAAGCGGAGGGAAGTGGGACCTGTGGAGGAGCGAGCAGCGACTGAGAAGTGCAAAGTAGCAGAAAGGAGACTGGAGGGATCGTTGGAGTGCTGGAAATGTGCATTGAACGAGTTTTCGAGGTTGTTCAACCGACTTGGTTTATCGGGAGAGAGACGCACTGCATCCTCGAACATCGAAATGGTTTTGTTGATGTCTTCGAGGTCCCCGAGCCGCTCGAAGCGACGCAATACCGAGTTCCCGAGGTTGTTCAACCAACCTGGCCTGTGAGGATGGCCATCAGGAGTTAGAGACACTGCCTTCTCTTTGACCGAAATGGACTCGTTGATGTCTGCGAGGTCCCCAAGCTGCTCAAAACGACTGAGTAACGCGTTCCCGAGGTTGTTCAACCGACCTGGCCTGTGAGGATCGCCATCAGGAGTTAGACACACTGCCTCCTCTCTCACTGAAATGCACTTGTTGATGTCTACGAGGTCCCCAAGCCGTTCAAAACGACTGTATAACGCGTTCCCGAGGTTGCTCAACGGACCCGACTTGTCAGGGTGACCATCAGTGAGATTCACTGCCTTCTCGAGCACCGAAATGGACTTGTGGATGTCTGCAAGGTCGCCAAGCCGCTCAAAGCAAACGTCTAACGAGATCCCGAGGTTGCTCAACCAACTTGGCTTGTCAGGATGGCCATCAGGAGTGAGATGCACTGCGTCCTCGAACATCGAAATGAACTTGTTGATGTCTGCGAGGTCCCCAAGCCGCTCAAAGCGACGCAAAAATGCGTTCCTGAGGTTGTTCAACAAACAGGGCTTGTCAGGATGGCCGTCAGGAGTGAGACGCACTGCCTCCTCTTGCATCGAAATGGACTCGTTGATATCGGCGAGGGCCCCAAGCCGCTCAAAGCGACGCAACAACGCGCTCCCGAGGTTGCTCAACTGACTTGGTTTGTGAGGATGGCTCTCAAGACTGAGACGCACTGCCTCCTCGAACATCGAAATGGACTTGTTGATGTCTGCGAGGTCCCCAAGCCGTTCATCGCGAACGTCTAGCGAGATCCCGAGGTTGTTCAACCGACCTGGCTTGTGAGGATCGCCATCAGGAGTGAGACGCACGGCCTCCTCGGACATCGAAACCGCCTCATGGATGTCAACAAGGTCGCCGTTTTTCTCAAACCGACGATGCAATAACCATCCAAGGTTCAGCTAGGATCAGAGGTCGGTCAAGATCTTGATCTGACAACAGCAGCAACGCAAGCCGTTCGCCCCGTATCCGCTCCTCGTCATCAAGCTCTCCACTGGCTGGGATCCGGGGTTCTATCGTCTCAATGGACGAATGGGCCTCAGCTACCTCCAGTGCGAGCCTCGCTGCACGGTAAGAGTAGCTCTCTAGTGGGGAGACCTCTAACACGCCGCGGAACAAATCCATGGCCTCCGTCCTGTCTGCTGCATTGTCCTGTTGTTGGAAACGAGCCAGGAGGGCGACACCGAGATTGAGCGACGTCGTGCAATGATCTGAGTGACCCCTGGGGCGAAGCTGTAACGCTTCCTGGTACAGCGTGATTGGAACGTCTAGGTCGGGATGAAAATCATTGGCTTGACAGTGTATGAACTTCGCGGTGGCCAAGTCGAATAGCACAGCGGAGCGATTGGGGTGGTCTGGAGGGCACATGTCCCGGACAAGCTCGAAACACCTGATAGCCTCCCCGAGGTCCGTTTGATCCTCGAGCTGGCGATAGCGTAGCAGAGCACGATGTCCGGCATCCGTCATCTCTCCCAGTGAGTTCGTTGGGTCTGACTCTGGTGGCTATCATCATTGGGTGAGGACTCGTCAACGATATCGACGGGTCACTTACTTCAAGTATCGATATAGATTCATTGACATCGCAAATACGCCGGTCGGTGGTGATTTCGAATGACGAACACGATGGGAAAACTTCGTTATCCGTCGGAATAGGAAACCTGGTGACTACAACAAGATGTCAACAGAGCAGGCGTCACGGGATTAGCGTTACTCACGCCAGACCCGTTCGTTGCGATCGAGCACCTCTCCAACAGTAGCGTTAAATTGACGAAGTAATTCTCCATTTCCGAGCATTGGATCAAGTTCTGCATAGACGCGGAACGAAATCACAGATGATTCTTCCGACGGACTTGGACCTTGTTTGGTCCAGGTGGCACAAACGGACTGAAGAGCGACTCACAGGAAGATCTCGTCGTCCCATTCCAGGACACCTCCGCTCACCAATGAGGGGTTGTTCGAGGTTTTCGTCGTCTTCCCATCAATTTCTACAGCAACATAGAACCCTGCTGGCATGCGACGAAGGCTAACAACAACGGTGGCGCGAATGTCTGCGCAGGGGCGTCAACGATCTGCCAAAGTCGGCGTCCATTACAACATACGAGTTATTAGGGCACATTCGTGTTTGTTTTCGTCAGACATCTGCCGTTCCGAGCCGTCCGATCTCTTTCCCTCCCGAGGACATCGTCGCTGTGGGGAAGGAGGTGAAGTTGAGACTGGAACGTGTTCATCCATGAAGAGGGAGGAAAGTGAACAAAGAGGATTCTGGTGGGGTTCACGAGTTGTCAAGGTATAAGAGGGGCGAGGGCTCTGAGCGCATTTTCTACAGAAATGGTTCGGCGCATTCCAAGGCAGTGTGGGACTGGACATTGTACCCGCGACCACATGTACTTGGACTCGGTGTGACCTTCACAGGATGGCCCAGCCACCACACAGCCCGTTCGTGTTGGGGTCAAAATCGTCCTAAATGAGATACGAGGGGTAAACTGTCGTGACCGAGTCTCCGGAATCGTTCTGTGTGGATAGACTAACCGTAACGGTCCCATCACCACGTCTTGTATACCATCTGTACAATCCGAATCAATCATCCAACGTGTTCCCCACCTTTCTTTTTCCGGTTGCTCGTCGACGTACCCTCTCCACCTCTTTCAACCTGTGGAGCCACATAGCGCACATCTCCAGCCCTCACATTCCTCCACGGTCGACTCGGATCCCGAGGTTCCTTCACATAAGTAACCTCCGTCGGTGGTGCTGGTACCCTTCTCTCCCCGTCCTCCTGCACGTCTGCACGTCTTTGTGGCTGCGACCCAGGGAGAACAGGGAGCTCTCCTTCCGCAGAACGCGCCAGATCAATCGCACGTTGCCGCTCCGCCTCCTCCCTCGCAAGTTGCCCTCGCAGCTCGTCCTCGAGCTGTACGATCAACGCCACACGTTGGGATTCGTCCATCAGTGATCCGCCGCAATGTGGACATGCGTAGTAGGGTGTGTTGAGAGTGCATAAGATCAAGCCACACCCGTGGCGACAGGTCGGAACGTAGCTCGAGAGATCGTGTTCTCGCGCTGGTAGGCACACCTTGTCTCAATCTCCCTTGCATAAGTGGTAGCACAGATCACTCACCTTGACAAAAAACATCCTCCTTTGGGGTCTTCACTTGACCGGATTTTCTACGTACACCATCGAGGCGTGATTCGAGTGTCCGGACAGCTCCGCTCCTGGGCGGTTCTGGGGTTGGTAGACTAATTCAATTGATGAAAAGTGCCTCTCCATCATTCTCCAGGTGTCTGGGGGTGTAGGTTGTTGTGGTACGGAAGCGAGCTCATTGTTGGTGACCGCGAACGAGTGGCTTCATCCGAGGCGACTCTTGTATCTGCCTGTCAATTCAAACCATCCTAGCGCCGTTTCCCCTAGCAGAGATGTCTGGCCGTAATGGATCCACAGTGCAGATCTATTGCGTTTGAGTGCATCGGGATTAGACCCGACACATTGGACATTTTATACATTTGCCAGCAAGGTATTAAACAAGAAAACGGCTGGCACATCAGCGCATCAGCCGCTCAGTTGCGAAGCCCAACGTTTGCGGCAGTTCTACCACTATGGGTTCTCCATCCGAACCAACCCAGCAAGACGTCCTTGGCGAACATCTCTCCGAAACCAAGCATGACACCGTTGATGAACGGAAGGAGGAGGTTAATAGTAAGGGAAGATAGTATGAGAGACGTTCGTGTCCGTGGAGCGACTCTGTTGTCCATGATGGAGGGGATCGTGGAAGGTGCGGTGCGTGTTGGGGCGTGTTGGAGAGGGGGATTTTGTTGGGGCTCGGAAGATGCAGGGACGGAAGCGAGAGCAGCACCTTGTGGGGATGGAGATTGTGGTGCTGAGGCTTCGGGGAAGGACATGGAAGGGTACGAAGACGTTTGCGAGGACGAGATATGCTCCCACCGGTGTTCCGGGGACCCGCTCTCTGTCTTGTCATGCTGGACCTCCTGCTCCTCGATTTGTTCCTGCTCTTGTTTCTCCTCCTCCTCATGTTGAACATGTTCCATCGACTCAACAGAAGCCACGGATGCAGAAAGCGAGCTCGCGACGGCCTCGGTCGCGGCCCTTGAGTCTGCGGTGATATGATGTCCGAGCGAGTCCCAAGTTTCGAGGGGTTGACCGTGAGCTTTTCGTTCTTCTTCTTCGCGCAAACGGATGGCTTCCCAAGTGGCACGGGTGAGTTCGGCTTGGTTGCGTGTGGAGGCGGATTGGGAACGCCATTCGTCGACATGGGCGTCGTAGGCTGCTTGCCAGTTGTCTTCCTCGGAAGGGGCAGCGGATTCGGCAGATAGGGCTGAGTCTGGGGCGGGTGTAGAGGTGGATGTGGATGCAGTGGGGGGTAAGGCAGGGCTGAGCGGGACGTCGACTGGTTCGAAGGGACGGTGAAGAGCGGCCTATTGGAAGTGAGTAGGGACAAACCGGGTAGTTGATTAGACATACCTCTAGGAGACTACACTCTTCGGTAGATTGGATTGGACTCGAGTCAGCCATCGGATTGCACGGCGAGTCCGTCCGACGAGTTCGAGTTTTCCTCTTCCTCGACGTTTCTCTCGCAATTTCTTCACACTATCTCACGAGGTTAACCGAGCACGTGATTAGCAAAGTACTACACTTTCCTTATTTGGTAATCACCAACAGGAGAGGAAGAGACCGACGTCATTGTTTTTGTCGAACGAGAGTGACGTCGTGGATGACTTAATCACGTCCACAGTATATAGGGAGGCTGGCAGAGCGACCTCTCTCTTTCCCGCCTTTCTACTCTCCAAAGCAGCAATCACAACCTCCAACAAAGCTAAAAGCATCTGTATCAATGGCGAGCTCGCTTTTATCCTCGGCGATTTCGTCGCTGACGGTTGTTGGATAGGCTGAAACCGCTCAACCTCAGTACCAGGTAAACTGTTTCGGCTAGGAGGCAATCTCGCCCATACTGACGCCCCTGACTCGTCTAGAAAGGAGACAGAGTCGAATATCGACCTGTCGGTGGGGGGCACGATAATGTTTCCCATAGTCGCGGGGAGATCGTAGACGTTAATACAAACGGTGATGTGAGTACACGCACAGCTTGTGTGAGGATGTCTAGTGACGGTCGTTTTCTTTTCAGGACGTCAAGTACTCTATCAAGAACGATAACACGGGAAAGACGACTAGTTATCATGTGAGCACGCGTCCTTTTTTGATGGTCCGTGTGTCAATGACTGCGGGTACCATCCTTTAGTCCAAGAACGTTGTCAAGAAGATCGAAGCCGAAACCGAGTAGGTCTCGTGAACTGTGGACAGTATTGTGATAGATTAGTTTGGTGTACTTTTTTTTTACCATCGGCGCTGGATGAAGGGGTTTATGCTACCGTTTGGTGCGAATCGACGTGATATGGATTTTGAGCGCCATTCAGGGGTTTAGTTCCATCAAAGGCAGCCCAATGAATTTGCACAGCCACACTACCCTCAGCTTCACCACAACAGGCAGCGAGCTCAAGCTTAATGGCGTCTCCGCCAACCTTAGCTCGCTCTGAGCAACCCCATCTGGTTTCACTGGTGCTACAATCCAAGAAAGCCCTTCAGCATGGCGAACAGCTCTGCTCAAGGGCAAACTTCCTCACGAATGCCTCTGCTCAGTGCGCAGTGGACGTGCTCGCTCTCGACGCCAAGGTAAAGTGGATTAGCGAAGCTGTCATCGAACAGCTCAAGGTATGTCCCCACTCGCTCTTTCGACAATTCACGTGGTCTCATTCTTGTACAGCTTGCTGCCAGCGTGGCGAAGAGCATCGAACATAAACGTGCCCAGCTCGACAAGCGAATCCGCGTACGTCCCTCCAAATATCCACCAACCCTCCAAATATCTCACCACAGCACCGTACTCAGGAATGGGACGCAGTCCGTTCAGAGCGCACACTCGCCCTCGACTCTATCCTCGAATCCCTCGGCGGCCAACTCGTCCCCCCAGGGTTCCACCAAACCTCGTCCGACTCTTCCTTATTCGGAAGCCAACACTCGCATGGCAAGGACAAACCGAACGCTCTGATCGACCCTACCCAAAGCCCCTCTGCCACCGTCCGAGAGAACCCGTTCGAGAGAACCAAGTCGAGAAAGAACGTCGATAGGACGACGTGGAAGACCCTGAGGGATTTCGTGGACGAGAGTGCGATCGAGCAGGTGTTGGATGCCGTGGAGAGCGATCGGATGAGATTGGACGTACGTGTTTTTTTATACCGTTTGGCTTGTTCGCGGGGGGGATGATGACGTGGGGGTGATGATAGGACGTCATGTCAGCGACGTATGACTACCCGGATACGCTTTCGGCTACCGTTTCTTCCATCCGCGACTCGCTGCCCGTCTCGAACCCGCCTCTTGTTCAGCCGGTGTTGGTCGTGCAGGAAAAGACGACGACGGATATGGCGGGACATCTTGAGAGTCTGGCATCGCATTACGACCAAATGGCGAACGCACTGCATGACAGCGAAGCTGGGATATCACCTTCCGAAGATGAGATGCAAGGTGAGGGACATGATTCCATCGTCTAGTCGTTTGAGGCACCCATGCTCTGTGCAGCCATGCATAGAGACACGGACGAACTTCCGGCTATCATGATCGAACTGGAGGAAGACGTTCAATCCATCCAAGAGGCTCAGTGAGTGGAAAGCAGCAGTCGCGTTTGCAGAAGATGTCACGTCGCTGATGCCATCTCGTTTTTTTTTAGTGAGAAACTTGTTCTTGCTAGAACTGATGCACAAGAGCAGCTAGATGCGAGTCGGAGCACGCTAGACGATCTAGACGAACTCGGAGAGATCATGTCAGACATGCTTCAGAAACAGCAGGAAGTTGAGGTGCGTTCTGTTTCGTTCACCCAATGCTTATCTCCCCCTCCCCAACACCAACCCCGCATATATCCTCACACATCAGTTAACCACCGGTTTCTTGTATCGCAGACCGACTGCGAGGATATTTTGGAAGGCCTCCAACAACGATTGCTCGTCGTCGAAGATCTACACCATCGATTCGTGCAATACCAAATATCGTTCAACAAGCTCCTCAGCGAGATCGCGAGAAGACGACAGTATTGCGAAGCCGCCGAGAAGATCGTCCAGGGTATGATGGCCCAACTCGAGGACATGGCCGAAGGTGCGCTAAACCGTCTCCACCGTGCCCCCCACGTCCCCCACGCCATCCACGCCATCCACGCCATCATCGTCCGCATTCGAGCTCGACTTGTTCACGCTAATTTGATATGTTTGATCGCAGAGGAACGTCAAGTGCGAGATGACTTCAACGGCGAACATGGGGCTCATATCCCAGCGGACATATGTCTCTGTATCGAGAACCCGCCGACGCGATGGGAAGTCGTTCCTTGGGCTGGTGATGCGAGAGAGTCGCTCCCAGAGATCGATACGGATTTGTTGATCCAGGTGAGTTTTGCCGTTTTGCATTCTGCGTTTTGCGTTTTCCTTTGGTTGGAGGGCACTGAGTGCTGAGCGCTGATGATTGATTCGACTCGGATGGTTGACGATCGCAATCGGATTGTGTTTGGGCGTAGGCGAGGGAGAGGCTGGTAGGTGGAGAGGTAGGGTTGACGTTACCGGGGAGCGATAGCGTGTAGTAGTAGGTGGAGAGGGGGATGTGATGGACGAACAGATTTACATAATTTGGATTCGATGGGTTCGTTTTGGAAGTGCGTGTGCACATGCTTTAGTGGTTTCGCGCGTTTAGGTAC
>JBBPRJ010000158.1:0-14447 GCA_038092975.1 Chalciporus piperatoides | reverse complement strand
GCTGACTCATCTGAGTCTAGACCTGTCACGTGACCGATTATGTAATAGCTTACGTAAACCTGCAGGCAATACCGGACCGAAGTAAAAGATGAATCCGGCCTTTACCCCTAAATGCAGCCAAGTCGAGTGTTCGAATCATGGAATGGACAAAAGTTTGAAAAGTTTTTAAATACTATAACAGTTCATGCCGACCTATAGGGATCGTGTCACTTATTAAGCTGACAGACGAGCGCCTCGCTGATGACTTTCACGCTTGCGATGGTCGAGAATCCTCGAATTTGGAAACGCGCCCAGGCGGAAATTGATGCCGCCGTGGGGACCGATAGGTTACCTGAGTTTGACGACAGGCCATCCATGCCGTATATCGATGCAATCGTGCGCGAAACGTTGAGATGGCAGCCAGTCGGTCCTTTGGGTACGGCCCCCCCAAAAGTGTCGCTTTTATCCGGTGTTTGCTGAATACTTTGTAGGCCTCCCGCATGCCGCTACCAGTAGTGATATTTACAAGGGCTTCTATATCCCCAAAGGTATGCAGTGTCCAGGCGTTTTGCGCCTTCGCGATGACCTTTTGTTTGACTTGTACAGGAGCAACCATCATTGGAAATGTCTGGTAAGCAAATGAACGTCCGAGTGATATCAGTCTCGTTTTACCATGGGTGCTGTCCAGGGCGATGTCACGCGACGAAACTCGTTATCCCAATCCAGAGAAGTACATCCCAGAGAGGTTTTTGGACGGGGAAGGCATGTTGACGAACGACAACCCATCCGACTTTGTATTCGGTTTTGGGAGGAGAGTATGCCCAGGTACAATCACTCCCCGAAGTATTTGTTCGGTTCAAGCATTCAAATTTTCTCAATCCTTTTTCAGGGAGGCACACTGCCGACGCGTCCCTCTGGAGTGCCATAGTAACGATGTTGGCCACGCTTGATTTCGATCTCGCCAAAGACGCGGAGGGCATGGATATCAAGTTCGAAGCGAAATACGTGACTGGGCTTGCTCAGTGAGTCTTTGACGTTGGCCATTCAAAGTCTAATTTTTTTTAATTTTTGATCCTTGCAGCCGTCCGTTCGCTTTCCCTTGTCGACTTACTCCTCGGCCACACATCAGCAAGGCTTTCATCGAACGTGCTCTGGATAAATGAATACAAGACATGGCCGATTAGCGTATGTTAACGGTCGACGAGTAGACGTTCCTTGGACGATTAACGATGTGTAAATACACCCTGAATGTTCCTGTAAGTTGTACTCGCAGTCATTGGCGTGTGGTTCCTGCTTGTGGTAGTCTCCCCCCTCCATGGTACATCAGTGACCTGTGTCCCGTTGCCATTCTACGTCATTACTAGAATTCCAAGAAGATAGTAGGTGGAGTGTAGGCGCTGCATTGCTGGCATGAGTTGTCAGTACAGACTCGCCAAGAAAATGGAAACGGCCCTCTTGATATAAATTCAGCAAACCATTTGGTCCCCTATAATGGACACCGCTAGCACTCTCATGAACTCGTGGCACTCATCGATATGGCATGCCTGAGGTGGCTGTAGGAAAGACGTCGCACAGAGTCACCAGCAACAGATTCGAGCGAACTCGGACGTCGGCGCCAAACCAACGTTGGAGATTCGATGGAGAGGAAAACTGGAAAGTCTAGCCAAATCTTGGTACAAAAAAATGCAAGTGCGATACGATCAGCGTCATTATACCACCTCTAGTATGGCATGTACTATATCTAAAAAAAACCAAGCCGACTATCGAGACTCGGCACTATCATTGTATCAAGAGGAAAACGTCTTGAGGGGTATCACGCGCGTACAACGCGTAAAGTCCAACCCTTTCCGGGATCCATGTACCACCGTCGCAACCACTGACTCCTACGACCAGCCACGACGCCTCTACTCGGGCTTTTGTGACTGGGTCGAACCGGCCTTCCCAGCCTCGATATCTTCGAGAGGTACTCGCTCGTACCGGCTCCCGTCCCGCTCGCCCGCCTTGGGCGTCTGTGACTCGACGTGCTTCACCCACGTGTAGTCCATCGAACCACCCAGGATGATCGCGATCGATGATGCTCGTCCTCTATATTTCAACCAGTCAGCGAGCGAACGCGGATCAGGCTCGCAGAAAAACGTGCCCTGAGATGACGTCGCCGAACAGCCACATGCCCAGCAGGGACGCAGCGACACCACGAACGGCAGAAGAGACCATATGCGTGATCGGAGAGGTGACTTTGATAGATAGCAGACTTGCAAGACTCATCAAGAATCCAAGGAAGCCCTATCAGGTTTGTCAGCGTTCCAGATCCCAGCGTGCAGACCCATGTGAATGGGAGGACTTACGGTGATGAGAGATCCCCACATGAAAGTGTAGAGTGGTGAGATCGCGCCAGGTGCAGACAGAATGTCGTTAGATGAAGATAACAGCGTGGTCACGTCTGGTACCTCGCCTGCGAGGACAATAAGGGGAATCATGAGGACAGCGCTGAGCAGGTTCGTGTACCATGAGAGGTTCATTGCGCTACCCTTGACGACATCAAGCGCTTTCTTAATCACGACCGAGTGAACGGCGGTGATCGCGGAGCTAGCAACACCAAATGCGACACCAAGCAGAGGGATGTCGGTGCCATCGAGGAAGATACCCACGAAGAAGCCGATGGTGACAAAACCGCACGAGATGAGGATGCGGAAGGAGGGACGGGATTGGAGGAAGATGTAGGATGTTACGACGGTGAAGGGGAGGAGAAGGCCACGTGCGACTTGGTAGAATGAGGCGTCGACGTATTTGAGGGTGTAGTTGCTAAAGCTGTGGTCGAAAGGGTAAGATGGGGCGGGAATGAATGTCAGCAGGTACTCGCCTCAGTCCGATGACGTTGAGAGCGACAGTAGGTGCGAGTCCCTTGATGAGTTGGGCGTCAACGTAGAGCGGGACTTGGATGATTCGTGCGGCGTGTGCAACGAGGAAGAGAATGACTGCGATCAACAACTGGGAGAAGAGGAAGAATAACGGTGTCGATGTGGTCTTTAGCACCCATTTATTCCTATGAAACGTCCTTAGTAGATAGAATTATCAGGAAGGCTGGAAATCTGCATACGCCATAACCATCTACCACGAGTGTCAGTACGATCGAGCACCACCGGGGGAGGGTAGGACATACCGCCAATGCAGCTACGAGGTAGAACGAGACCGTCCCCGTCTGAGACTTATTTCAGCACTCGAGCGAGGATTACCCCGGATGACTTACCACGAGGAGACGGTTGCTCTGCTGCTGCGGCTTGCTTTGCGATGACATGGTGTCGATGAAAAGAATATACGTTCTAGTACCGTCAACGAGTGTTCCAGTCGACGTCGAATTTTGTTTGGAGACTTGTAAAAAAAAATTTGGAGACCACCGAAATCT
This sequence comes from Chalciporus piperatoides, assembly GCA_038092975.1. NCBI lineage: Eukaryota > Fungi > Basidiomycota > Agaricomycetes > Boletales > Boletaceae > Chalciporus > Chalciporus piperatoides. The sequence continues at coordinate 11,065 of JBBPRJ010000158.1, read as the reverse complement.
GGTGGTATGTAGAGCCGCAGCAGATACGACGCTGTGCAGTCTCATACGGCCACGTGAGACTCTAGCTCACTGAACGCGTCGCGTCAATTGAAGACCACGAGCACATCGACGACGACGACGACGACGACAAACGGTATCTAGCAGGTCATTAAGCAGAACATTGAGCAGAACATGTCTGACCGCGGTCGTGATTCAGTACCACCACCACCCACCATTCGCAGTGTCGGTGAGCGCCATTCATTCATCCTGTCACCAAAACCAGTCTCGAGCATATTGAACACCTTAGACCCTGACAATACGATAAAAATCCTGCTCGCGACGGACAACCATGTTGGTTATTTAGAACGAGATCCGATCAGAGGACAGGATTCAATCAACACGTTCAAAGAAATTCTACAGCTCGCCGTAAAACACGATGTTAGTTCAAGTCCCCCTCTTGCTGTTTTGCTTTCTGGGTCATTCTGCTTTTAATTTGATCTCTGGGTAACGCCGGGACCCTCTCCGTCGATGTAGGGCTTCGCTGGTCTCCCTTGGTTGGCCACCCCAAAATGCCCCTATCGTCCGCCTGTAGTACACATGCTGACAACATTTCACTAGGTCGACTTTATTCTCCTGGCAGGCGACTTGTTCCATGAAAACAGGCCATCAAGAGACTGCCTATACCAAGTCATCGCTCTTCTACGCGAATGCACCCTCAGCAACAAACCCGTCCAGGTCGAACTCATGAGTGACCCCCTCGAGGGAAAGGCGGAAGGCTACAGGTGAACATACTCTCTATGTCCACTTTTCCTCTAAAATAACGCGTGCATAGCTTCCCCGCGATCAACTACGACGACCCGAATCTCAACGTTGGCATACCCGTCTTCTCCATTCACGGCAATCACGACGATCCACAGGGCGCTGGCACGGTAAACCTCACCACCTGATATTCCGTCCCGCCAACTTGCAACTCACTCGTCTCTTCAGCAAGGAGCACTCTGTGCTCTCGATGTTCTCTCTGTCTCCGGCCTCTTGAACTACATGGGAAAATACGATCTCCCCGTCTCAAACGCTGACGCCCCCCAATCCGGCATCGCCATCCGACCTGTCCTCCTCCGCAAGGGTACGACCTCCCTCGGTCTTTACGGCGTGGGCAACGTCAAAGACCAACGCATGCACTTCGAACTACGGAGTAACCGCGTGAGGATGTTCATGCCCAAGGACAAGGACAAATGGTTCAATATGCTGCTTCTTCACCAAAATCGGTACGAATGGGCACTCGTCCTTGGTTGCTTCTTATATCTGACGTGTGTTCGTTCGACGTCGCTTCACATTGTGCATATATCGCACCTCGCTTCACGGTAGTGTGCGACATGGTCCACAAGAGTCGGTCCCTGAGGGCATGTTCGATGACAGCGTGAATCTCGTCGTTTGGGGCCACGAACACGATTGTCGAATTGTTCCAGAACCTGTTGCTGGCAAAGAGTACCGCATCACGCAACCTGGTTCATCTGTGGCGACTTCCCTCGCCGACGGCGAGGCGATAGAAAAGTGAGTTGGCGTGTTGCATGTGGCACTCGAGCGTATCAGATTCACCGACTTTGTCTTGCAGACACGTTGCATTGCTAGAAATTCAAGGCAAGGAATATCAGCTAAATCCGATACCTTTGCGGACGGTTCGACCGTTCGTTTTGGAAGATCTCGTGCTTAGCGAGGCTGCGGAGGAGGAAGGATTTGATATGAATGATCAGATTGCAGTCTCCAAGTTTTTGAAATCACGGGTTTGCGATGGCTGTTTCCACACGGTGTCGGCGTCGTGACTAACGATGACTTGTAGGTAAATGCGCTCATCGAGCAGGCCAATCAGCTCTGGGACGACCGGAACAAACGAGCGGTTGAAGAAGGCGAGGAGGAACTGCCGCGTATGCTTCCCCTCGTCCGACTCAAGGTACCTCTTTTCCCCATCCCCATCCAGTCCACTCCCAAACACCCCTGACACGCCACACCTCAGGTCGACACCACCGGCGTCAGCGCAATGTCCAACCCCATCCGATTCGGTCAAGAATTCCAAGGCCGCCTCGCCAACCCGCGAGACGTCCTCGTTTTCCACCGCGCCAAAAAATCCGGTCGCGCCTCCAAAGTCACCATCGACGAACCTACGCTCAGCATCGACGATCCCGACCTAAGCCTGGCAGAAAAGTTGAGCAAAGTGAGGGTGCATACGTTGGTGAAGGAGTATTTGGCCGCGCAGGAGCTGCAGCTGTTGGGAGAGGCGGGGATGTCGGATGCGATTCAGATGTTTGTGGAAAAGGACGATTCGCATGCGATTGCAAAGTGAGTGTTTTCGTGTGTTCTTGTTGGCGTGGAGGCGTTGAGGCGTTGCGGCTGCGGGATTGGCTGATGGGGTCTGGGGATAGTCATGTGTCGTCGGCGTTGAGGGCGCTCGTGAAAGGGGTTCAGGCGAACGGGGAAGTGGATGAGGAGGACTTGGACGACGTGGTACGTTACTTCTCTCTGCTTGATCGCTCCTTGGCCCATCCCTCATGCATAACCATCGCTCACGCTTTCGCACAGGTCAATAAAATCAGAGCGGAACACGAGCAACATTATTCCGAACAAGCCAAGCCGGGCAAAACTGCTAAAGCCAAGGCGCGATTTAACGTCCACTCATTTTTTTCTTCGTTTGGGCGCTGACAGGTAATGTTTACAGGGTAAAGGCAAAGCCAGGGCGGAAGATTCTGATGACGGTGCTTCGGTTGACTCGATGACGATGGACGTCGATGTAGGTGGGTCTGATTTCGAGGAGGAGGAGGAAGCGCCACCGCCGAAGAAGCGCGGGGCGGCAAAGGCAGCGCCCGCGAAGAAGAGGACGGCTGCTGCGAAGAAGGCGCCAGCGAAGGGGAGAGGTAAAAAAGCGGTCGTTGCGAGCGACGATGAGGACGAGCAGGAGGTGATCGAGTTGGATGATGATGATGAGGAAGAGGAGGAAGAGAGGGCGCCGAAGAAGACGACTAGGGCTGCTGTATTGAGGTGTGTCGTTTGTTTTTCCTTTCCCATCTTCTCCCCACTCCCTCCGCGTCGTGGGTGATGTGGGACTGACGGCGCATGTAGTCAAACGAAGAAAGCGCCAGCAAAAAAGACAGCGACGACAAAGGCGACGGGGAGTCGGTCAAAGAGTGGAACGTCGTCTCAGCAGTCGACGTTGACGTTTGCGCCGTCGGGGAGGAGCTCGACGAGGGCTGCTGCTGCGAGGGCCAAGGGGAGGTTGGCGAGTACGGTGAGTGGTTTGCTTTCGAGTGGCGTGGGGTGCTGAAGGGCTCCGGTTTTGTCTAGGTTGACGAGAGTGATTAGAGAGGTTGGAGGGGGTATATATCTGATTGTGCTGTGTTGTCGCGACTGCAACTGGGACAGCTTGAATGTTTCGTTCCGTTTTGGGAGGAGTGAATTTGGAGGATTGAACCAGGTAAGTTGAGGGCTTATTCGCCGCTGGGAAAGAATACATGCTGTCTCGTTCCACGAGGTATGTGTTACACTCTGTTGTTTCGACAGGGATGCATGATGCGACGACACTTGTCGCGCGCCCCGATTTCATCCCGGAACTTCCCTTGACATGTCCGAGTCGCTCACTGATGACCGGAGCGCCATCCGACGATTTTGAGGACATGACGAGTGTGCGAGGGTGGTTCAACATGGAGGCGCTGACGGTTGAGTCGAGCGAGCCGTGGGTTCACCCGTGCTATCCCCCCTGGTTATCACTCGTACTCGCCTTCTGGCTGGAGCGTCGTTGGCTTCGCCACGAATGCATCTAGGCATTGACCAAAATATTGGCTCGGCGTTATTGTCACCGGGACTTGTCAAAGTGGCTCGATTCACTTTCATCCTCCTTAGCGCTTCAATTGTCGTAAATGTCAAGTAACTATATACTTGCACACTCTGAGGGCGAGCAAGGCAGCAATGGCATTCGTGCTTACATCACAGTCTTACCGCTGCGCATCCTGGGGCGTGTGCATGAGACTCGAACAACAATCACAATGGCATACATTCGATGGAGACAAATTACTAGTACAAGTTGCAGTCTGATTCATTCATTACAAACGTAGAAGTCGACGAGGAAAAGAAACTAGCCCCGAGTACCATTGTAGGTGGGAACACGCTTCATGTATTGGTTGATCAAGTATAAAACTTGATTGGATGGGGGTGTGCCAAATGCGAGGGCATCAGACCATTGGTTTTTTACGAGTGCTACAGGATCCAGCTTGTGTATCCGACGGTTCTTGTAGACGTGCTCAGGGTTTGTGAACGAAAAGTCGAAGGGAGCGTAGAGCGATGACGGTGCCCCCGATAAGATCCCCGGGTCCTTCGAGTCTGTGGAGGCAGGGGGTTCAGTGGCATCTTCCTGGCACAGTCTGTCTTCTTCATCTTCCGCGACGTCTATCTCTAAAGGTGAGGGTTGTTGGGCGTCGAGACTGAGGAGGATGCGGTAAATCCACCACACGCCAGATACTGCGATTAACAGCACCTGTTGTTGTGCAGGATATGCCTTGAAAAGATAGAAGGCTTGGCGGAGGAGTTGACGACTCGCGTGAGCCAGATATCGATCAGCGTTGTTGAAACCCTGAACAAAGTCGGTAGTACGGTGTCCTGCAAAGCAAGTTTACGTTAACATGGCAGATACGAACGTTGTGGAAGAGATGTCAATACCGGAGCGTTTCAGTTCACATAGGACTGGGATACCACGGAAAGTAACGTATGGGGTGAAACCCCACTGTCCTTTTGGTACTTGACGGCACTGCCATTGTCTCCGAACGATCGCGATATCGATGAGCTGGTATTTGTTGCGGGTAGCTGGAATAGCAATGGTGCGATCGGGGAATGCGGAAAGGCTGCTGAGTCCGAGAGACGTGCTGGTCTCTCCTGAAAGGTCATACCACAAATACTCCTGGGGCGCAATTGTCGGGAATGTCGTCGACCAGAGCTCGAAGAATGAGAATCCAGGTGTCATACCAAGGATGCTCGAGATTGCGGAGGTTACAGTGCGGCGCCCGACTGTATGACGCGGAGAGGGACAACCAGCCGTCTAGACACTTCTGGGGATCGTTCCACCCAGGCAACTGATAATCAACAGGAGGAAGTTTCGGGGGAGCCATGGCGGTGGTTTCGATAAACCGACTGGAAGCGCTTATATGCAGATAGAGCGCTATTGTATGTGGCAGCCAAATGGGGAACAATAGTCGGAGTGCCTTAGATGTGGAGCCCATCCATTCATGCCTGATTTGAATAGTGAAATTGGCTATTCAAATATTCAAACCCCATAGACGATTTCAGCGAACAATGGTCGCAGTACTAGCCTATTGTGGAGTGGTTGTTCTGATGTCGAATCACACTGTACTAGAAGACAACTAATTTAGTGAACAATGGTTGCACATGCAAAACTGAAAGTAATTGTAGGCGTTGGGGGGATCCGAAAATCATGTGACTACCAACATAAAACCCATGGTGATGCGGCGATACCTTGTAACAATTCTGACAACATCCACCATGGCGTACGTGGCGCCCATTATTGCTATCCGTATCCTCGCTGAACTGCTCTATCATTTCATTGTAGTTCCGAACAGACACCCTGGACGGCACTCGGAATTCCGACCCCTTCGCGTACGCCGAAGCAGATGTACGGTTATCACATCACGGCCGACCAACTCTCCTTGATTGCGAACAAGATCGGACGGGGCCACGACACCGACGACTATCTCCTGGATGCCTTGCAGACGTTCGTCGGGTCACAAGGTCCCTCTGTAATTTTCCTATCATCTTCTTCGCCCCCATTCGCAGCGCGGGTTATCATTCTTACGTCCACCCACGTACCCCCGAATACCACCAAAGAGACGTTAGTCGAGCATACACGCATCTTACAGCAGTTTCTCGACATTACCGCAGACCCTACATGGCAGGACAATTAGCTCAGAGTGCGTGTTTTACCACAGGGTTGATGCTATAACTTACATTCCATTCAGCACTTCTGCCGTCCATTGATGGATGATTGAGACACCATCCCGGTGATATCCCTATGTAATTGTATTGTATATGAATTGTACATCTGTGGCCACGTTGAACATTCCTACGAGCGTATCTGTGCCTCGAGTGATTTTAACGAGTTGCAAGATTGGGGCAAGTTGAGGTGGTGTTGTGGCGAGGAACTGTCGCTGTTGTCGATCGTAGCACTTGGCAAAAGCGGCGGAGCGGCGAGGTGAGAAACAGAGTAATCGTGCGAGCACCGTTTCCACCTCTTGAGAAAGTCGTTCGTGATATTCATAAAACTTTCTATTTGAAAAAGTCCAAGACTCCAAGTGATACCAGTCTGTTCCGATGCCTTTCACTCCAGACTCGTTTCCAAGTTCGGATCTCTTTTTTCTGAATGGCGGATGATTTGTCTTTCGAAACAAACAATTTTGAAAACGGAAAGATCATCGCACTGGTGGCGTCTGAGATCTGAGATTCCAGCCCATAGTCACTTTACATCACCCAGGCAACGTTTTTGCACACACAAGCTATTGCCGGGATGTTTTGTCGGGGAAGATTGGTTCGAATGGGGACCAAGGTTACGGAGATCGGATGTGGAGAAAGCTGCGCCGAGAGCGACGAACTGAAGGCGGTCGTCGAACGCATCAAGAGGGCGAGAAGCAGGCAGACAGAGAAAATCATGGACGGTGATCGCATTGGACACACGGGCCATATCGAGTTGAACATAGATCGGTGGGTCGTGGATGAGTGTGGGTTAATGAGGAACAAAGGTCTGGGGCTCGAGGACTGGCAACTAACCGGAAACTTCGGCTTCGTCGATGGCAACGTTCGGGCGCCAATCCCAAATACCACTGACACCACCGGCGTCAGTGCAATTATTTATCCAATCCCATCCGATTCGGTCGGGAATTCCGGGGCCGCCTCCCCAACCCTCGAGACGTCCTCGTCTTCCACCGCGCCAAAAAATCCACCCGCGCCTCCAAAGTCAACATCGACGAACCTACGCTCAACATCGTACGTTGGTGAAGGAGTATTTAGCCGCGCAGGAGCTGCAGCTGTTGGGAGAGGCGGGGATGTCGGATGCGATTCAGATGTTTGTGGAAAAGGATGATTCGTATGCGATTGCAAAGTGAGTGTTTTTGTGTGTTCTTGTTGGCGTTGAGGGTTGCAGTTGCGGGATTGGCTGATGGGGTCTGGGGATAGTCATGTGTCGTCGGCGTTGAGGACGCTCTTGAAAGGGGTTCAGGCGAATGGGGAAGTGGATGAGGAGAACTTGGACGACGTGGTACGTCACTTCTCTGCTCGATCGCTCCTTGGCCCATCCCTCATGCATAGCCATCGCTCACGTTTTCGCACAGGTCAATAAAATCAGAGCGGAACACGAGCAGCATTATGCCGACCAAGCCAAGCCGGGAAAAACTGCTAAAGCCAAGGCGCGATTCAACGTCCACTCATTTTTTTCTTCGTTTGGGCGCTGACAGGTAATGTTTACAGGGTAAAGGCAAAGTCAGGGCGGAAGATTCTGATGACGGTGCTTCGGTTGACTTGATGACGATGGACGTCGATGTGGGTGGGTCTGATTTCGAGGAGGAGGAGGAAGCGCCACCGCCGAAGAAGCGAGGGGCGGCAAAGGCAGCGCCAGCGAAGGCGGCTGATGCGAAGAAGGCACCTGCGGAGGGGGAGAGGTAAAAGGCGGTCGTTGCGAGTGATGATGAAGATGAGCAGGAGGTGATCGAGTTGGATGATAATGAAGAGAAACGAGGGAAATTGAGGGCTCTACACTCTCTGGCATCTGTCGTTTCAACAGGGATGCATGAGATCGACGCCGCTCGTCCACACGCTCCGATTTCATCCCTGTACTCCCCTTGACATGAACATGTCCGAGGCGCTCATCGGCGACCAGACATGGCCCCAGCGTTATCCGATGATTTCGAGGAAATCACGAGTGTGCGAGAGTGGTCGTTGAGGCGCTGACGATGGAGTCGAGCAAGCCGTAGGTTTAGTCATGCTATCCATCATTCATACTCGCCTTCTGGCTGGAGTGTCGTTGGCTCCGCCACCGATGCATCTTGGCGTTGAAGATTTCTTCTCAAAGATCGGCTCGGTCCTACCCCCATGTCCATTAAATTGTTTGAAAGATTTTGTAATTTTGCCCTAGCTCCGTCATGGATTCCCCTTCACGGAGCGTCCGTCGCTCATGGTAGCGTTCCGTATTGCTGGGAAACACATCAAAAATGTAGGCAGTTCGCCTCCTCCGCAGTCCCAAGAATCTGCACGAAATCACTTGGCATACAAGTTTGCCTTGACTATTTATTTACCTTTGAAGTGAAGTTTGCGAGATGATAGTGTCTAAGAGAACTTTGTTCGTTCTGACATCCCTAGCCTTAGATGAGCACTCCGAGTCGGCGCTCGGCGCTAGTTTCCCTAGGCTACCCCCATCCACTCGCCTACATCCATTGGTTCAAGCCTCTCCAATCATATGACAACAATATCAAGATGTTTCGCCTCAGCCGCTCGACTAGGCAGCGGCTCCCAAACGCTGAAGTCATACCCGTGGATCGCTTCATTCAACAATGCCATCTGATCCCCAGGTTCCCGAGCGGTGCCGTAGATCCTCAGTGGATACGCGGCCATGCGTTGGCCAAGGCTAATCATTTCTACCTCAACAGGTACATCGACCACCGGATTTTTGAACAATACAGGCTACATACGTGATGACGGTGAGTCTTCCTCTTGCCGTTCCCCTTCGTCATCGTGATCTAATGCTATTCAAATGATGTTTCATAGGACTGGGACTCGTTGATGTGCTCAATGTCAGAGTCACGGAGGGGGGCGGGCGGGCGGTGGGCGAGCGGGCGGTAAGTAGCTGCATTGAAATATGTTTGATATCATTCTAATTCCTCACCTCTCAAGTCCGGGTCAACTGTGTTCCTCGTCATCTATGCCAACGCCGACCAATGCAAGTGATCGCGGGATCTATTAATGTAGTATATTGTAACAATGTTTGGATGGTATCCGAGGCGGTAATGTTCTCAGCGTTGGCGCACTCATACGGTGGAGGGGGCGGGCGGGCGGTAATTAATGACATCCAAATGATCTGACTATTATACTAACAAATGACCTTTAGATTAACCACCGGAGTGTATGTAGAGACGGCTCTCGTCGGACGGTCAGCAGTGTATGGTGAGTGTTCCGCAATGGACTCGAGTATTTTCTCGGCTGACTACGGTCGTAATGACACCAGCGCGTTTTGTTTCTATAACCAAGACTGGCTATTCATATCTGCTAGTACTTCTGTAATACAAGCCAATGTATCAATACTGCTACGAATAATTGAATTGACCCGCCACCAAGCTCCCTACTAACATTGTGGCCCGTTCTTTGTCTCGCCGCTAATATCCCAACCCGCTCTTTGTAGCATTACCTTGTCAAGTCACCTGCTCGTGTTGCGTAGTAGTATGTGAAGTACTTGGTTTTTTTATGTAGTACTCGGTAGCAAAGTTATGTGCCAAATTTACTACACTGCACTCTGTAGGCTACAGAGCTATGCAGGGTGCTACCAGACTTTTTCTTTTTTTCAGATGCAATGGTAGTCACTAGAGTGTAACGAATCATATCACGCGGCCGCCGAACCTTAGCTGTCAAAGCTAGGTCTCGTCTTACTCAGCAGATCAGATAGCAGTATATAAGAGTCCTGTCTATCACTTCGTCTCCCCAGTCAATCTACCAGTGCTTTACCCTGTCTATTGGTTGACTCTTCGTGAGACTTCACTACCTCTTTCGTAGTTGAAGTTACATCTTTTTTGACACCACAAAGTCACTGTTAACTTCTCTTTGATTCTTTCTACTTCGTCGATAATCGATTGACCTAACGGGTAAGGCCCACCTGGAACGTCTCTCGATCCATCGACACCCAACAAAAATCTCCATCATCTCTCTATTCAACAAAAACCAAAATCCGATCTTCGACATGTCTAGATACAACCTCCGCCCTCGCACCAGCACGCTCGCTGCAAACCCGAGACGTCGGGCTCACAGTGAGTCTTCTCCGTTGGCACCCCTTCCTACCACTCCTCCAGCACTCGGACTACTTAGTCCTCGAGTAGGGGAAGGGCTGGCCGATGCGTCGCGATCTTATCGTGACGCCGTCGCCGCCGGAACGCCAACCCCACCTTCAGTGGTGGCTGGTAGCGAGTACTACGCGGACAATTCAGTTGCTTTAGCGACTATGTCAGTAGATCAAATCACCAATGATTATGTTACCCCTACACGTGTGATACCTGGAGGATTCCAGGCCAGCCCTGAACCCGAGGGTCAGGAAGAGTGGTCGGTAGTGCAGCGCCGAAGAAAGCGCCCTACCGTCGCTAGTGTATCGGATAATGAACGGATCGTACCGTCACCAACGTCGACCGTTCGACAGGCTGAAAGGAGCCTGAGCGCCGATGATCAACGCCGGATGGCTAAGCGTAGCCAAGCCGAGGCATCTGCTCGAGACGCGACTAGCGATAGTACGGCGTCGACGGACGACGAGGTCGTCGAAAAAGGCAAGGGAGTGGACCCTAGAAATTGGGGTCAGCTCAGCGCCGATCAAGACGAAATTGATATCGAGCGTCAACGTGCCGAGTTGAACCACTGGGCGCAGCAAGGAGAGGCTGGGCCTTCCCTATCCGTACCGAAGGTAGTACCCACCTTAACGTCAGATGACGAGGAGGGACCGTTCGTCACAACCGAACCTACTAAGAAAAAACACCGCTCGAAGCGCAGCAAACGCCGCGAGTCCAGAGACCGGCGCCAAGAGGACGATGGGCCCTCTGCGCGGGGACGCCAACCGCTCGAGGCTAGCACTCCTAACCCGATTAAAAAATTGATCAGTAACGCGATAAGCACGAGGGGAAAGAAGCCCAGGACGTCTACCGTCAGGGTGATTGAGCCTTCGCAGCAAATCGCGCCGGAAAACTACATCAGTAAATCACCCAATTTGGCATAGAGGCACAGCCATACAGACAGTACAGGTAAACGACAGAGCACGCACAGCCATACAGACTCCGACTCAGAGTCGGAGTACTAG
>JBBPRJ010000157.1:0-14585 GCA_038092975.1 Chalciporus piperatoides | reverse complement strand
TGCTAATTGAATGGAACGTCTGGAGAGGCGATTATAATGGACGGGAAAGGGTTGTGTGTATCTGGACTACGGTACTTACTGGATACTGACAATTATTAATAACTAACAGGTACTAATGTGCATTAGAGATCAGACTACTCTACACACAGACTCGATGTCTAGGACGTTGGTCGTATGCCATCACAAGAAACAAAAATATGGTTTGTGGCAATCCAACTTGATGGGTTACAGACAAGATACCTCGTTAATGGCACGATGAGAGTCGTAACACTGCTCAACTTTCTTGTCACTATCTCCATCATCGACCATGCGCAGCACCAAGCATGGCATCTGTGTGGTTCAAAGTGCAGTTGGCGTGACAGCGCACACAATACTTGAGTTCTGTTTCCGCGAGACTGACAGCAACCGCACTTTCTGCATGAACAGAGGTGTGACGGAGGCTGGTCAAAAATTAGTCTCCCGTAGGCGCCCCCTTAGTACGCAGGAAGACAGTCGTTCCTACTCTTCTAAGGGTCAAAAATGGTCATGCAAGGTGCAAGCCGTCTAAACTCACCCGGCGCAAGTACTCGCATTCGAGTTCTTCCGAGTCGGATCCAGATCGGTTCACCCGTGTTGGCTCACTGCTATCTTGTTGGGGGTTGAAAGACAGCCGGTTGCCTTCTAACCACCTAGCCCAGTTTGCGGTACATCAGGGCCTCAAGTCAGTAGCGAAAGATGTCAAGGTTCTAGTAATAACATTTGTCAAGTTCGATACTGCTCTACACATTATGCATTACCATTAATTTCTCCAGTAATAATTGACTCAATCAGAATCGTCTGACTCAGGCTTCCAAGGCTTCAGCTTCTTATAACTTAGTCCCGCTTTCAAACATCAAATACACATTAGCCCCTGAACTCATAGTAACGCTGGTTTGCGGCGGCTCACCATTGTCAGAGTGTTCACTTTTGCGTTTCATCTTCACGCGTAGCAAAACTCGAGAAGTTTCTCTCCATGATCCGCCGCTATTTTCTGATAGAATGCTTTCCTATCTTCTTCGTCCGATTCTACATATTGATCCTCCATTTCACTACCGAAGGTAAGCTGGTGTGTTCGACTCTTGGACCTGTCGTTGTATACGTAGTGCTTGAGATACTTCCGTGTACATTTCCCGTCCAGGCCCGGAAGGCAGCGAAGGACGTTTATCCCATTATACTTTCCCTCGACGTCCATCACGTTAGTCGTATGCCATCCCCAGACACACAGAGACGGTTGTTGCCAGTCCGACTTGATCGAATCTCCACAATTGACATTGTTGTCATAGCAAGACGACGACAGGATGAGGTCGCGACAAACCTCAACTTTCTCCTCGGTGTCTTCATCGTCAAACACGTGCGGCACCCAGCACGCGTCCGGGTGATTGAAGGTATAGTTGGTGTGGCAGCGTACGCAGTGCTTGGGCACGTTATCGCCGTGGCAACAACACTTGCCACAGACGCAGGCGTCAGCGGCGCCAGGCTGGTCTCCAGAGTTCACTTCCTGAGGTTTGTTTTCAGGATGCAACGAGTGCTCGACAGCCTAAACAGAATGGGTCAATCCAAACTCACTTGAACTTTGCTTGAGAGCTTCTCGGAGGATTGAGACATTACACTAACTGAGATGGGTCTCAGGCCTTCTGACAATGGTTGGAAGGTAAGAGGCTTACTCTAATGAGGGGTGATGAAAAATTGTCATTGAAAATACCACGCTTTAGGGGCTTTCATAGGTTTACCTCGGCTATTCGTCTATGTTATAAAGTCTACAGGGTATGTAATAACAGGCGTTCTAGCCTCACGTACGATGTTGTAGGAAAACAGTCAACTTCGTCCGCAACGCGGCGGAGGTGCTGCTGACGTGAAGGCAGGGGCGCGACTGCCTATGCCTTTTCGTGGCTGTTCGTCCTCGTAGGCGGGGGTCCCTGTTCCGGATGGGTCAGACGATCCGAGTCCGCGTCGGAATGCACCAAGACCAGGGGTCGCTGGTAAGGATGTGGGAAAGGAGGAGGAGGATGTACGCGCGAGTTTTTCTTTGAAGTAGTCTGCGACGCTCTTCGTTGAGGTGGTCAAGTTGTCGAGCCCGAGTGCGGGTTGGGGGGTCGGTGCGGGGGTGGATGAGTATGAGGGCGCTGGTGTCGATGTTGACGTTTGTGTTGTTGTCGTGGATGTGGAGGTCGAGGTGGAAGGTGCGATGCCGAGGATCTCGGAGATGGCAGCAGCGGATTTGGTTGCGAGGCTTTTGGCAGCTCGGATGCGTGCACGGTGACTGTCGAGGTTGAAAATCAGGATGAAAGAAACGTTGAGTAAGAATGGCATATTAGACCAACGATGTCACTTACGCCATTGGGCGGGCCTTTGGTTTCGATTGGGAGGTTGGACCCGAAGCATTGGGAGTTGGTGATTCGGATATGGGATCAGAACTAGAGCTGGGATCGGTAGATGGATCTGCGTCAGATTTCTTATGTTTTTCCTCCTTCCCCTTCTTCTCTTTTTTGTTCTTCTTTTTCGTGGTCTCGCTCGTATCAGGATCCTCGGTGTCGCCATGTTTCCGTTTCTTTTTCATGACAGTCTCCACCTCATTTTCATGTTCTTCCCCTTCCTGTGCGCGCATGAAAGTCCCACCAAGCGCCATCTGGGACTCTTTTTCGCTCTGCTCTTCACCGTCCTCTTCGCCATTTCCCTTCTCCTGCTGTGTCGTATTGAGCCTCCTCAACAGCGCCTCAAAGTCCTTGTTCTGTTTCCACGCAATCCCATTCGGATCTCGCTGATGCTGACCTCCGACACCCAGCATATCAAGCTTCTGCTGCACCTTGAGGTGGGTCTTGATGCCATCACCGGAAGAGCCCAATCCTTGCGAAGAGTCCCAACCGAATTTCGAGAGATATGAGAGACCGAAGCGTGATGCATCTATAAGGGGACGGAAATTTGGTGTTAGCGCTATCGGGACGGTCGTATGGCATACCATCTGCCCAACTTAGATTGCGTGGGTCATTGGGAATGCGCTGTTTTTGTTTGCGGTCTGCGAGGCCCATGGGACGATACGAAAAGGACTTGAGTCACTTGACAAGCAATTGACAAGGCTGCGAGCCTTGGGCTGCTGGTTGAGGTTTTCTCACTGCCTCGCACGGCGAGGGGTCGATGTCTACATATATCAAGCGGTGCTGACCCAACACAAAACCACTCTACGACCGTCCCGACCAGCCCCCATAGTAACCGAACGTCCAAAGACTAACCCAACTTTCCTTTCTACAGCTTGTAGTGAGTGAGCATCGGCCGAACAGCTGGGAAGTCGTCTGAAAATCTGGAACCGAGGTCGCGTCGTTGCATCCCTTTCAAGTTTCACGAACGCCGCATTGTCTCACTTGGGAAGCCTGTGATCGAGTCGTATTGACCCTTCCGTCGACCTGCCATCTGTCACTTGTGGTCTTTTCCCGCCAAGACGCCGCACTGCCCTTTCCGACTCTAGTGCGACATGTTCAAGCCCGCAGTCTCAGCGCCAACTAGACGCGAGTTTGCTCTCCTCGCCCTCTTACTCATCGCACTCCTCTCCCTGTCCAGAGCCAGTATTGGCGTACGAGAGTCCAACTCTTCGCGCCTGGTACCACAGAAACATGTGGGTAAACACCGTCCTGACAGCGAGTCTGTCTCGCATGATCATGGCCTTGATGTGCCAACCATCGAATCAGAACGTTGGCGTACCTGCGTTTCATGGTCTGACACACGAGTGCCATCAACCACTATCTTATCACATGTCCCTGGTACGCACTTTACGATCCCACTCGGATGCATGACCGACCGCTCTCCTCCAGGTTGGACGGTTTTTGACAATTTATTCCTGTTGAATGGCACCGTCTTCATCGTCACCGACAAGCCAGGGTCTATCCCCCACCGAAAGACCATCACGTCTACCGGTGTCAAAATCACGAACGGAGTGGAGGCCGTTGCTGCCCGCTTACCAACCGATCGCGAGCTTCGCGTTATCACGACAGAGGAAGCCAATGACCTATTTGGAACAAGTGCTGAGCTCATCGACGGAACTACGGTGCGTTGTTTTTGCTGCTGAAACTCCCTCAGCTGAGCTTTGCTGTGCATGTAGTGGATCGTCAATGATCCGCCACAATTGTACGTGAGAAATGCTCAAGTGCCGCGACCAACCAGCTCCTGATACACCTTTACCCAGTATAACACATTATTATCACTGGTCCGCTGAGCTCTTCTTCGGGTTCTGGCGGACGTACTCTTCCTTGGACCCATTTATATTCGCCAACGGATCATCTTCCCTCCCCGCTCTACGTCGCATCTGGTTCGTCCACGCAGGCGCTGACCACTGGAGAGATTACGCCTCGATGAACCAATGGGTTCTCCGCAGCATATTCCCCTCTGCTACTGCCGAATACTCCGCAGATTGGCACGACCGCGCGGAGATGGGTCGTCCGCTCATTCTCGATCGCGTTGTTTTCTCAGATCGTGCAGCCGCCATGACTGGAGACACTTTCGTTCGTACCGAACGTACTGCGTCCGAGGCGTTTGCACTCCCAGGGAGTACACACTGGTGGAACACGGTTCGGAACACGGTGGTCCAGTTTGTCGGTCTGGATGTTGAGGCGACGGACAAACCTGTGATTACCTATGTGTCACGCCAGGAATGGAACAGACGGAAGTTGATTCAGGAAGATCACGAAGTGCTCGTGCGGGAGTTGTACAAGCTGCGTGATCAGTATGGGTACGAGGTGAATGTGGTGAGCATGGACAAGCTCTCGCACGTGGAGCAGTTCAGGCTCGCAGCACGCACGACGGTGAGTGCACCTTTTGGGTGGCATTTCCCGTCATGCAGACATTGATATGATTGATGTCGTGTAGATCATGATGGGTATACACGGTAACGGGCTGACATCGTTGGTGTGGATGAAGCCAACCCCACAATCGACAGTCATTGAATTTTTCTACCCGGGTGGGTTCGCGCACGACTACGAGTATACGGCAAATGCCCTCGGAATGGCGCACTATGGCGTCTGGGACAACAAGTGCGTGCTATTATTTTCGACATATTCGCCACCTCTTTCTCACTCACCTTTACTATGTCTGTTTGAATCTATTTTTGTGCACGCTGCAGGACGTTCACGAACCCGGATGTGCCGCCAGTTGCATATCCAGATGGATTCCAAGGAAATAGTATACCCCTGGACGGCGAGGTGGTCGCCAAACTCTGTTTGGAAAGACTGCGATCTCCGTCGGCAAAAAAATTGAGTTTGAGTTGAAGCTTTGGATACCCTCTGACACTTGCATACACGGCAACATCTGATCTGGTACAGTGCGTATACGAGATTTTCACCGTGCTATATCTACTCTCACCTTTACTACGGAATGTAATCTTATAATAGAGCTGGAAGGTTACACACAAAAGCGAGTGCATCAAGATCGTCGAGCAATCTGTGATCCGGAGATACAGCTCTGTTCCGTGGAAAACGTGGGTGGAAGGGAAAAAGAGTTGTCTATATTATTTCTCAACTCTGAGAGTGTCGCACGTGAGTGACAAAAGCGCATAACCATCACAATCATAACAGAGTGCGTCATTTTTGCTAGTGACTCCCTCAACCCAATCTTGCCTATTGGACCAGGCTTGATCGCGTGTAGATCTCGATGGGGCCGACTTTGTTAGTTTGCATGAAGCTGACAACATTATTCCTTGGCGTCTGAGAACCTTCCAAGATTATATCCACTGTGGTATTACTGTCAGCCTGGAGGTCTGTTATAAAATTTTGAAATTTTAATCCGCAGAACACGTGGTAAGACGCACAAGGGATGCTAATCAGGAGGTTTCTGCCGGGGGAGACAGAAAAACAGGGGGGACGGGAGGGAAGCTCGGAATACAGTCGTCTCGATTAAGCAAACTCTTTCGCCGTGATAGTTATCTTGAAAAAAAATAATTCTGCACTTAGGTCACAAACCTCACTCGCAATCGAGTCTGTCGTACTCGTCCGAATATGTCCCAGCTCACAATCGTGGTCACGGTAAGGGTAAGGGTGGTCCATGAACCCCTTGTTGACGTCTGAAAGACTTGGATCAATACGATAAATCAATATACTGAGAAAAACACGAGAGGGCAGTGCAGGTGAGTGGCTCACTCGGTTCGATAGCCGTCAGCCATGCCCCTGTTCATGTGGCAGGTACGGGAACGAGCCTTACCGCTGGTACGCCGCCACGCCAACTGCACCTTCAAGATGCCGTCCGGTATTATGTCACTCTCCAGGCATCATGATGTCAGTACGCATCGAGGATTCCACATGACTGAACAATGAAGCAACCCGGCGTGTACCATTGGCTCTCGAATGAGTGGAGTATGAGTGTTACGACACTTGACCACCTGTTATATACCGGTCCGTATACTGCCCTGTGCCAACGGTCTACATATCGTTGCGGTCCGATGTGAGTGGTGTGGCGTACCTCTCTTCGTTGACACACCCCCGAATTGGCCACCTCATTACTCACCAGTTACTGGTACCACGCGAAAAAGTTGTGTAATCACAACCAGAAGGTGCAGCGCCGAAAAGTGGTATGTCGATTTGGCGGTAGGTGATAATACTACTGCAGGTTTTGGCAAGTGTCATCGGAGGCGGCGGGGGTTGACGATGATCCTAACACACTAGAGGGAAATTATTCCAGCGATCCGGGTTCTAACCTCAGGCTACCAGTACCTGAAGTTGGCATCGGTTTGCTGCGACTAGTCGATCTCGATCTCGTCACATTACTATCCTGTGTTCTTGAAGACTGTCTTCCAAGTCGGATCTCGAAAGGTCTGGTTTGGGAGAAGGTTATGCGGCGCCCGCCGTGTGACATGGAAGAATCGACACTCGTTCTGTTCTCCACTGGGAATGAAGTGTACTGTGTGAGATGCCTTCGATGTTTCAGTATCACAATTGAGTAACTGATTCATGATGGTGGGTACAGGCACAGTTGCCTCGATTAAATTAATTCCGTCAAGTATTTGATACATGATAAATATCCGCTATGTAGTAGGTATCAGAAACAAGTAGCTGCGCCTTTGCAGGTAGACATACTCTAAGTCCACCTGTGAATTTGGATCCTATAAATACATACACAGTAGACGAAGGAAAAGCAAATACATGTATGATGGGAAAAGAAAAAAAAATCTATGTCAAAGATTGGCAAGGCCGATCGAAGATACGTAAACGGAGGCCAGGCCTCCGAGCAGAACGAGTACATACTTTAGCGACGGTCCTCCGTCCGAGATTTGCGAGTGCTTGGCGAGTTAGAACCCAACTTTCGCTCCCAGAGTAGGTGACCCTCGCCCTGAGCCCACTCCCCCGTCATTGGGTCTCTTTCAAAGTCACCGTCCTTGTAATTATAGCGTCGTTGCAGCAGACGGAGAAGGGGTCTTCGTAAATTCGGATCCATCCGGACGGTTTCCCCCGGACGGTAACCACCAACACCGTGGCGAGACAGGCTCTCCTCAAAGAGAGCTTCCTCGTAAGTGCACCCGCAGTTGAGGTATCCCGGCGGTGCCATACGAGGTGAATACGCTCGCCGTTCACGTCGGGAATGATGCCACGAGCAGAGGGCATTCCCAGCGCGGTTTGAAGAGCAGAGAAGCTGGATACGGGTGTCTGTCCGTGCTTTCAATGACATCTCCATGGACGACAAGTTCTGTATGTTTTTAGTGGGAGGGGGGGTGGGGGGATCTCCAGAATGGGGAGTAGAGCGCGCGGTGTTGTCTCTCTCAAGTTCTCTCTCAAGTTCATTGATCCGTATACAATTGCGCTCGTTCAAGAGCTCGAGGTCTCTCTTCTCCTTTCGTAAAAATTTAATTTCCTCGTCCAAACAGTCCTGATGGTCACGATAGTATGCTTGGCTTGACCCGGGAGAGCAAGGAACCATGGAAGCGCCTTGAGTAGTACGATCTGGCTGGAAGGATGCCTGGTTCGGGAACGTGGATGGGAATAGAGGTGGTGTGGGGGAGTCTGCAGGACGGGAGGAGTAAGGGCACGAGTGGGGTCTTTGTTCTGGAGGATGTGTGTAGCTCAAGTCAGGCGATGTCTCCGGCGACTGCCGCTGATACACGGGTGTGGCGCGATCTGGCGGGTAGGAGGATGGCCACGCGACCACGTCATTTTGACTGTCCCAAGAGGATTGACTATAATGCGAATATAAAGATCTCGTCCTGTGAAGATGAGGGGGAGGGTTTGCCGGTGGTGTCGGGACATGCAATTCATCCACAGCGCCGGATAAGCTGGAATGCATGTTTGAGCTCGAGGAACCTGGTTTCGTATCTGTCGTTGCCTGAGGCAGCTTGTTAGATGAGACGGAAACGCAGAAAGTGAAAATAGCTGACTGAAAAATAGGGACTTGGGAGAGTGTAAGGATATAGTATAGTGCGGTGTTCGACAGGGTCTCGCGGATCGGGAAATTGTGGGTGTGACATATTTCCGAACTGCCTCGGCTTACAGAGAAGGGGGCTATTGTCGCGTGACAGGGAATTGAGGAAAGGCTTCGAGTGTCAAGGGGGAGGGTCTTGGAGGTCTTGGAATAGACGGTGGGGTCAGAACGCGACAAAAGAATGTGGGATGAGCGGACACGGATGGTGGGGGCAGGTGGGCGAAAGGCTGTATGTATGAAGATTCCAGCTGGGTAGTCGACCAGTGGAGTACTTGACCGAACTCCGTACTATTTAAGATTGACTTCACAGCTCCTGCAGGCAAGAAGAACTCTCAGGGTCGACGATTCAGATGAACAATGATGTGGATATCGGACAGGATTTGACAAAGAGACCAGCGGAAGCTCTCGTCGGTTCTTGGCAAATCCCGAGCGTAAGCGAGTTGACAAAGGGGTAGGCATCAAAGTGATAGACTCGGACGCCGTAGAACTGAATGAGGAAGGGTGTAAGTGTACTTACTGTGAGACCAAGTTCAAGTTCGTTCCTACATTGGACACATGAATTTGCCGAACACGCGAGATGCGTGGCTTGACATCAAAGTTGATCAAACACGGCAAAACTGGTTGATTCCATATTCCGTTTAGTGCCATGTGGCATGTGGGGGCCCGTTGTACATTGTTGCAACGTCCCTACGTCCGGGCCGGCTGTTTGCAATTTTGGAATTAGGTGAGTGAACGTGGTGACTTGGTCCGTGATATTAGGCACGAGCATCCCAAGTGGCAGGGTTGTTACTGGATCTCGATACACTGCACTGAGTTGCCAGCAGTGCACAATTCGCTCTTCGGTCAGAGCTCAAGTAGACAACTCGACAGCGGGTTGAATGGCATGTTAGTAAGTCCACTGCTCCCGACCGCTACCCTTCAAGTTGCATGAAGGTTCATCCAGACTAATATTCTTTAGGGGTGCGCGATATTATCTTCAAACAAGACTAGGTCATTCTTCAGGTCCTATCCACGCCACAAGGTTAGTTGGGTTTTTCACTGGAACATAACGAAACGTATGGCGGTGTCCTCGCTCCTCACCCGCACGCACTCCTCGACCAAACTCACCGTCATTTGATAAGTCCTGTGGAAATGGGTATCTCAGTATGCATCATTTCCCTCCGTATGAAATCAAGAAACCTTGCCATAGCTGTGGCGTAGTCTGAGGCGAGGCAATCAAAAAACTTTTTTGCAAGATTAAAAACTCCTGCTTTCAAATCCGATTTCGTTACTCATGTTTCAGTGTACCCAAAATTGACGATAAGTACGTACCGTACTCGTCACGATTGTCCTGCAATCCAATCCCGCAAAGCAGTCTGATAACGTAACATTGGGGACTTCAAGCTTCAAGTTCCTACGACTCGGCTAGCCCGGTTCAGCTTGCGGATGCAATCCCCTAACTTGAACTCGGCTGCGGTAGGGCTCCTTGTCCACGTTTTTTTTCGGGTGCATATCATATGATGAAAACGATGCCCGAATCAGACTCACTGCATTACTGCTCTCAGGTTTTCCTCTGCATCATCCACTCAGTTCGTCGGCGCGCTAAAGAATCTGGTTCCGTGACATTGTATGTACTCTTTGGAGGTCAATCTGATAATTTCTAGCACACGTGTAACTATTGCCGCACCTTCAAAAGGCAGGACTAGTGAGCGGATGGAGTCAGGGTTGAATGCACCCGGTCCAGCTGTGCGTATGCACACTCACGAGATTCAAGTTATCGCCTTGGGTCCCATTTGTACGTGTTCCTGCACTGACTATCGATTGTTCCCGGTGACTACCCTGCTTGGTGGTAGGATAACGTCCATTTCCACACCCTTCAAGTTCTGACAACTCGGGAAAACTTGTTTTTCTGTCGCACATCCCCCCTTGAAACAGTGCGTCCCTGTCGGTCTCATCCCGCTGTGGTATACACTGCCCGGTGGCGACCGTTTGAAACACGATTCTCTCTCAGACTTGGACTTAGGGGGATCTTATTGTTCGAAGACGCCGTGTTTGTGCCTACCGATCAATCGCGTTGTCATGAGGTAACAAGTCCAACTTTCTGGCCCGTGATACAGATTCGTCTGGCAACAGGCCCGAACGCCGATAGAATGAAGCGGTCATTGAGAATTACATGAAGAAACGACGTGGTCGAAGCGCGGCACGTTGAGGGTGAGGTGAAGTTGGGGGCACGTAAAAGCGAGGAACCTGGCGACAGTGAGTTCAATACTGTTGCTCGTATTGATGTCCAATGAACAGATGGACTTAAAATCGATGTAAGAAGAACGTGACATCAGCCTCCTCATATTGCCGAATGAAATTGTGAAGAACGAGTCTGCTGTGGTATAGCCGAGTCCAATATATGAGTTTTACAGATCAGAGGATTTGAGGATGACACCCTTTCTCTATCGTTCGTCAATCTGACTGTGGCGTCCAAAATGATTGGTATATTAAGCGTTTCGATTTTGACCAATAGGTCGAGGATGAGGGAAGCTACGTAAAGCAGACATTCTACCACACACATTGGCTCGTATTTTATCGTGTGTGTCACATTCCCTGTCGCAAGTGGTGAGTATCACTTTTATCTGCTTAACGAGTGTGTAAGAGCACGATGTTGAAAAATAATGAAGTGTAGGTAGGGTATACATATTTCATGACCGCTGGGACTGGCCGTTTTGAGTGCTGAGGCTACTTACCTGGATTACCAGTGGGAAGAGCTGTCGGATCAAAGCGATGACTGGTTTGTCCGGTCTAAATCTACTGAGATCGATGCAGGTCTCGAGGTCGCTTCCGATCAATATCATGATGATTAGGCCTCCTTTGCATTCCCTTCACCCTGCGCCACGAAGCCAAGTCACGACATAAATAATATGTAATCCCCACGACAGAGAGGCTTTTGTGTTCATCGATTGGGTCAGGCATCGATAATGTCACCTACGGCGATGATATTTTTGACTGCTTTATGGTTCCGGGTCCGCTGGTAAGTAGCAGCTTGAAGATACCACTGGCAGAAGTGGGAGACTTCTTACGTTCCGTGATATTCCCAGATCCTCCAAACCTTGCTCGATGGCTCCCGCGGATTTATCGGGAGCATTGGGACACAGGTTCAAAGCTCGCTCCATGTGCATGGGGCTTGAGGCTTGAATATTCAATCGTTCGATCAATCCGATCTGCCTCCACGAATCCAGAAATTCGTGGTACCGCAGTGGTCGGCACGAGACTGGCATTTTGCACACGATCCGCATTGATCTTACTGATGTGGGCAGACTCCAGTTCAGGGTGGTCTCATTGTTAAGAAACGGGGGGGGTCCGACCTCAGAGGGTCACGGTGAACTTGAAGCGTGTTGCAATAAACCTTCCCACGAGTTCCTGTTCGTGTGCGCCTCTGAGTTCTTCCCTAAGTCTCTGTCCCGGTGAACATGGTTCTGACAGCAGAGTTTCACTACTTCGTACACGCCGTCATCGAGTGGTAGTAGTCTCCCCAAACCACACTTTCGATGAGCAGAAGACAGTCGTTCTGCTCTGCTGAGAGTCGAGTGGTATGAGTGTCCAAATGCACTTTAAATCAGCGCGCTACTTTTCGTTGCAGCGCGCTAGCACTACTTTTCGAGCGGGAGCGCTACTTTTTGAACTGGAGGCAGGCACAGTGATCGACAATGACCAGACATATTCCCGAAGTACTGTGTTTAGGATACATGGATTGTAATTGAGTCACGGCGAACCAGTACCAGTACCTATGTGTTTCCGGATGTGCTCGTCCGTCTGGAATTCCATCACCTCTAAGACCGCAATATCCTGTAACACTGCGTCAGTCTTAAGCACATCCGAGTCCTTCATACAATGTCAAAAGGTAGTCAAATTCACGTCGGATGATACCGTGTAGGACGATGGGGTTCTCGTCACAACTTCCCTCAACAGCAGTGGCAGTGATGGTGTTTACGTGGCTTTCTTGTCGAGGTAGTGAGAGTATGGTGTCGAGTACTGAAGAACGTAGTGCAAGAAGACCAGGATATAACCGGTAGAGTGTTCCGCGGGTTTTCTCTGGAACCTGTGAGTGTTACTAACAGTTAGCAGTCGCTCAGGGTCATCACTAAATTACAAGCAAAGGTTCGAACCAGGAATGTGACTGTCCCATCTGCAAAATAAAATTCCGGGTGATGCTCTCAAGGAATGGACAGCGACATGTTCAAAAAGGTGCAGTGCCGGTGCCTGCCAGTGGTTGGTGGACTCAGAGGTATTCCCGGAACAGCTGCCAGGGGGGATGGCCAGAAGTCGAGGGATATGGGCATTGAAAACGGGAGACAAGGTCCAAGCTATATGGACATGAGCAAGCGTCGTTGTGCACAGCCACAGTGCGAATTCCCAAACAAGGATTGCAGCTGTGCGAGGTGCTCGCACATGCTTAGAATCAATCAGTGTGCACAGCCACAGTGTGAATTCCCAAACAAGGATTGCAGCTGTGCGAGGTGCTCGCACACGCTTAGAATCAATAGGTTCTGACAGTTTTTTCAACGACGTCCACAGTCGACGGACTCAACAGTTCCAGTCGCCACATCAATCCAACTATGCCTGCCAGTGGGCCAGACCAACAGTGGCATCTAGGCCAAGCCCTTCCTCCACTTCCAGCCCGAGACTATTGGAGTTCCGATGTTTTCCGTGCTCATGAAATCCTTCAGGATGCCTATCAGCATGCAGTGGGGTTATTAGGGCTCAAGGTTTGGACATCATGACACGTGTTTGCATGATGGAAAATGGTGAATTATAACTCACAGTATATAAATCTCTCGCAGGAAATGTGATCTTTGTGGTACTCCTTTAGCCTCTTCCTTTGGTCCAATGTCACCCAATCTCCCGTCCTTGGAGTCTTCTGGGCCATGCTCCCAGTTCGTTGCTGGTGCTGGACGGAAAGGGAACCGCTGCTCCTCTTGTCGCAAGAAGGAGCGCCACCACAATTCCTCTACTCATCCTCCTCAGACGGCTCCGTCCAATCTCCCTCCACATTCATCTGGTCCTACTGACAGTCCCAACAGTGCTCCACAGACCACCACCACAGCCCCTCCTTCGACAACTGACAATACAGTACAGGCCATTATCAATCGATATGGCGCTGGTGGCACTGGCATGCAGCTCCGGGTCCGTCCACAAACCACTGTGACACCTGTTTTCGCCAGAAGTGAAGAAGCTCCCCGGATCCCCATTCCACGTTCTGTATATTCCAACTGGAATGTGGCTATACAGAACGCCTTGAGCCATGGTGCATCCGACGACGCCACCGAAATTTTAACGATCTCTGATTTGGATGTCGACAATGCCACCGCCGACATTTCCGATTCCTCCTTTTCCGATCCCAGCGACATCAACCCGATACCTGAGCCGACACAAAGAAAGGACAAGAGGAAAGGGAAAACCATCGCAGCACCCACCAATCCAGAGCTGTCCAAGCCGGATGACTTCGAGATCATTCAGTTTACCGCTGGCGCTTCCACTTCAAACTCGCTCGCCGTAGCCAGCACGGACCCAGAAATTGGTAGTGCCACTGAGACGACCCCTCATGTTTTCACTGACCTGCCACTGGCAGTGGGCTCAGACGAAAGCGACTCAGGTACAATGCTTCCGTTTATCGGAACCCAGACTGTCACAGTGACACCTGCAGGTTCGTTGGTCTCAATTTTGTTATCTTCCTAGTATCCACTACAATTCCTGACATATCATGTACTAGCCATGCAGGCCCGAATTGGATCGAAGCGCCATGCGTCCGTGGCATTTGGGGCCGCCGGAGCATCTTATACCTGGGGTTCAAGCGGCCCTGCCAGCGGGAGCAAGCGAATCAAATCTGACAACTACCGTGGTAAGCATGAGTTTATTTGTCCTGTAATTTTCATTATACTAACATTTTCCCAGCTCGCAACGAGTTAGGAACCTCCATCGACTCCGATTCCCCCCCGGCCACCACCAGCGGCCCACCTGTCGCTCCTCTTCCCGATCGCCAACCCTCTGCCTTACACCCAGCTCGCCAACCCACCCGAAACCCCTGGGCATAATAAGCCAGCCCACTGGGCTGGCATTCAAGTTACTCGTCATTACCCTTGAACTACTATGTCCCTCTGATTAATTGTCATGGTGTTTTGCACATTTCACCCATTTAACAGACCTCCCTCCCA
>JBBPRJ010000156.1:0-14618 GCA_038092975.1 Chalciporus piperatoides | reverse complement strand
CAATAACCCTAGTGCGAGTCAGTTGTTCGAGCGTCGCTGAAACCATCCCAGTTCTTGTTACTCACAGAATGAAGAGACCAGAGCACAATAACATGCAGAGTTAATCACGGTAGGGGTTACCGCCCCACGTGCTTGGAAATAGTAGAACACTGGAATGAAGAAGGTGAAGAAAGGACCTAGAAGCGGATTAGCAAGTCCTTCAGATGTCTGATTGGAAAGGACGAACTGAATGCGGTTTGCTGGAGCACCTTGACCACTACATCTACGTCAATGCTATCATACATGGGGGTTGTTTCGTAAGGTTCTTCTATGGACATCTTGCTATTCCTTGGACACCTGACGCAGTGGATGCGATTGTCGGTGGTCGATAGTTATGGGGCTGGGACAAGCCTACGCGATGGGCGTCTCTTGCATCATCATACCAAGACAAGGCAAGTGTCCGACAGCTTGGCCAAGCTCTCGTTCCTGGTGTATGTACCTTTCAATTGAACGTGTACAAGTTCCTTCATACACTCATTCCCTGACAAACGATGAAAGTCCACCCCCCGAAACAAGTGTACTCGTATTGTTGGCAGCGCCTCCATTCAGAGGCCGAGGCAATATGGAATTCCAAACCTTGGGATCGTAAAAGGCATTCAAAGAAAAGCTCAGAGACTGCTCGTGTTCAAATTTGAACCTCTTTGTCGCGTCTCCTTGTCGCTTCGAATTTGGGACCGCTGGCCGTTCGTTCGCTCATTTCCATGGCTGCCGAGGCAAGTGAACAACACGAGTTAGGACTCATGAATGATAGCCCACACGTGGATTCCCTCAAGACACCCGGCGTTGAACACGAGACAAGGACCTCGCCACCACCAATTGGCGAACCGGAACCAAGAGACAGCGTGGTTGGTCCACGAACACCGGCATAGAATAGCCTCACGCTGATACCAGTGCCTGTCGTTTCAGCAGAAGTGCGATCCAGTTTCAACCGGTATACTTTTGCCCGACAACCAGGTATGGCCTATCAGCACTCCGGGCAGGTTGTAGCGAATCAGTAACGACATTGATATCCAGATTCGATCCGAGTCTAGCAGGACACAAACTCTCCAGATCCTCGCTCAACGTGCACCATTCAAACATCACAGTGCTAGAGAGAATGTGTCAGTGAATGATAGTGATATATCCCCAAAAGAGGTACGTCAGCGTGCATTCTCATGCAAATCGCTCATCGGCGGGATAGTACATTGTCAAGGACTCGCTGCCATCCCTGCCATCATTGACCGAAAGCAGCGAGGTCCACTTTCATGGAACAATGCACAATCTGATAGTGCAGTTCAGCGGTTGTTCTACGCGATTTGATCGGGAGACCTTGGTCCGTGCCTCTCCAAAAGTTGCAAGAGTTGCTTCTTACCTCACTACGTAACTTCCCCCCAGGTTTCGAGCCCCGGGAGCAGTTATAACCATGTTAAGGTATGGGAGATATCCATTAATGCACCTCGAGGCATCTGAACGATTCCAGCTGGCCGACGCAACGACATGTACCGCTGAAGGAAGCAAATCTTTGTCGTCTGTTCTGATACCCGAGATGTTTGAATGTAACGACTCGACCCTTCTCAAACAGCGTTGGAAGCAGACCTTTGTGAGCTCGTCGTAAAGCTGAAATCATGCTACTCACACGTCGTGCCTTTAGCCACCTGACATGATGAGCGCTCCAGTTCATGGGTCGGACGTACACAACCTCGAGGATCACGAGTTTGCTAGCGAGATTCGAGAAGAAACGTCCCTTCCCTTTGCTGCGACGTACGCGGATGCTGCCAATGTAAGTATCCAAATCACATGAAATTCCCGGAACGCTAGATCTGGCTTGTCTCTAGCTAGCGGTGAAGTACCCTCATTTGGCGTCCAAGATTCTCGTAGCACCTCTGCGGCCTGGCGGCGGTCCGGGGGCACTCATACCACCTGTGAATGATTGTCAGGTTAGCAAATTCCAGACCTCGAACAGATACCAACGAGAACGAAACCCTAGGGGGCCACCTAATACCCGTCAGACGCGAGGTAGAAAACCGGCGATACGCGTAGAGAAGAAAAGGACACCTTCGTCTCTGGAGAGCCTCCATAAGGATAACGAAAGAGCATCGAGGCTAGAACGCAAGGGCACTTCAGGTGTGGATATGGCACCCATCAAAAAGGTGAATGGAAGAACAAAGCCGCCGGCGGGAACGGGGGATGAAGGTGGAATCTTCAACGAGATTGAGGGCAAGCGTTCTGTCGAGGACCATCCCACACATCCTTTCCCGGCTCTGCAGGTAGATGAACGACGCACACTTGATGTTTGGAAAGCTATCCGCGCGACCGCGGAACACTCGAAGAAGCAATCTGGAACTCGCCCTTCGCCGAGGCACTCTGATGCTCGGAGTACATCCAACAGGGCTATCGTCGATCCGAACGCGATAAAAGGCTCGACAAGATGTTCATCTTTGAGTCTTCGGACTGGTCAACGCGGTCGAGCAATCACTGGACACGCGGGGGAGGATGCTCTGCGGGTGCAAGATCAAGTGTTGGGTTCTCACGTCCTGCGAGGCAACAACTTGTCCATGACGCCGCCGCATGCCGCCGAGATCGAGAAGCTTCTGGGTCCAGCCATGACAGATGCAGATCTCGCAGCGCCGTTCGATACTTCCCCGCGCACAGCGGACCCTTCTTTCTTTCCTCTTGGTGATGCGCTCAGGCTGAAGCGTTTGCAACCCGACCCCACCGTTTCGCCACCCGTCGAGGACTCCTTGGGATTCGTAGACCGTCTTTCTCAGCCTACCGTCTTTCTCAGCCTGATCTACCCCTAAGAGGTCGAAAGATAGTGATGGGTTGGAAGCAAACAAGAACGGAGCCACGCGTGAGGGGCTTCTCATACGGTGACCCCTCTTTCGGGCCAACTTTGGGCCTCCATCAAACGCCCTCGATGACATTAGGACCAAATTAAGCACCTCGCTTACACGTCTGGCCGTGAAAAGTATAGAGTTGATATTTACCCGGAACAGCATCAGTTCCGTATATGAACGGTGACTTACACATAACGTCCGGCACATATACGAAAAATAGTAGCAAAGTCTATCCGCCGGTTATGATAAATCAATTATTCCTCCGACATAATGCCCATGCCACACAGGCACCCCATGGTGTCTTGACTGGACAAGTGGAGGGTGATCACGGGGTTATGTCAGCTGCGGAGGTAGCTATTATATGGCAGGATAGTATACGACCGGTGCGGCGGAGCATATGTGCCCTATGCTCGCCGGGCACATACACCACGTAAAAGGAACCAACACCATGCAGATACCACCCGTCAATGTCCACTGGATATCCACTCTCGCATACAGTGTATAACATTCCTCGTATACAATGTATATCTTTCCCTGGACTCGGATGTGTATAGATCCTCTGAGGTCATACCCTTCATTGTATGCAGTATAACCATCATTATTAGAAAGCAGCATGTATTCGTTATATAGACATGATTAGCGCGGAGTGCGTGATACGAGGGATCTACCAAATAAGCTTCTCCTGGATCGTCATCTGCCATTCGGGATTGATATTAGACAGTAACTTCATCCCCTTCCTGGAGCCCGGGCAGTCAAGCAAGTCTTCTTGGAGTATTTGAATCATGATCCTGTAAGGGAAACAGTAAGCGGCACCGTCATATTGTTTTGAATCCTCCCTTCTGCCCACGAATTAAAAAAAAGGAAGGGAGGGGTGTTACTTACACTCCGATATTCTTCTCGACATCATCCGAGGGGCCAGCAGTCTTGCGTACAGAGTTACGCAGAAGCTTGAGCATGTAATCCACAAAATCCCAGAATCTTTTCGTGGTCCACCGGATGTGTTTGCCTGCGACCAGCCCGAAGCCGGAGTCACCTTCTTCAAGCTCATCCTCATCCTCCTCCTCCTCGGTCGGCCCATCTTGAGTATTGTCACCTTCAAGACTAGCCTGGCCACCTAATCCTAGTGAATCTTCTTCGCCGGTGCCCCAATCTTGCCAAGCACCATTCTCTGGATTCGCGGCGCCAGGATCACGTTGACCCTCGGCATCAAGATCAGCATGATCCGCGGAGGCCGCAAGCAATTCATCCTTTATCTTGTCGGTGTCGATGCCGAGTTCGCTTGTGAGCTTGTAGCACATGTCGGACTTCAGCATCGGGACTATGTGCGGTGTATACAGCTGTTCCAAAGTGGCAGTCTGATATTCAGAATTTCCAATAAGAAAAATGCGAAGGCAGCGGCGCTGAAACGAGAGTAATCTGGGGAATAGTTCTATATTGCAACTATATGACGTACCAGAAACGCCATCCGATTCCAGTGAGTTGCGTCAACTTCCATGCCCGATGTCGTGCGCGCAATAGCTCGCGTCACATCTATGATGCACATCTTCTTCACGAGGGACGTTGTTAACTGTGTGAGTGGAACTAAGTGGCCAGCAGGCGAGATAGATGTGCGAGGAGTACCTGAGACCTGAGGCTGCTGCGGATAGTTGCCAGTAACTTGGAAGTGAGACTCGAGAGGAATGTCCTGGCCTCGGGGTCATGGAAGACTTCCGGAGGTACCTTAAATGCTTGAGGATTCTCCCCGATGAACTCCTGCTTGCCGTGAATGTGAATGGCATGTATAGATAGGGAAACACCCACCATTATATGACGGGCTGTATCAGTGACATAGGCAGTGAGGTTCGGTGAAAGTATGCATGCTACGAGCCGGTTGTGTAAAGAACTCTATGAACACGAGTTTGCACCAGTATGAAACAATGAAACTCGTCTGAAGGCGCACCTTAAACTCTTCGGACCTGACATGGTCTAGTAAGACTTCCTTTTCATTGGCACGTTGCAATGCAGTTTGCTTGAGTAGGCTAGCTTTCACGTCAACTACCATGCAGAACAGGTTTCCCGACTGTCGAAGGCAACATTAGAGCGAGTGTACGGACGCAAAACGGAGCAAACCTCAATGAAATCAAGTAAGGGCTTCTGAGGAATTTGTTCGTCGTCCTGGCAGAGTTTCTTGGCATACACTTTGAGCCTTTTGACACGTCGAGGACTCAATTGCGTTGGATCGGGTGACGTGTCTCTGGGACGTCGAATTCCTGCAGAGATGGGTTGCTCAAGGGAATTGTCGTCATCATCGTGCAGAGCAGATGCATGATTTGCTGTAGTGAAAGGATTGTTGTCGGAAGGAGTGGATCGCTGAGCGCCGGTTGAACGGGAAGGGTTGGTCGCAGTGAAGACTTGCGCAACCGCTGCAGTAGGTGTTGCACCACGGGAGCTCCCACTTGACGCAGTCCGGTGATGAGTGAGGGACGGAGTGCGAGAGCTTGGGGTGCGTGCACCACCGACTCCATCGCCAGAAGCAGAACGCATATGATAGTGGCGGAACATGGCCAAATTCAAGTTCTGCAGAGGAACAGAGACCAACTCCGGGGAATTCAAAATCTGAAGAACTCGTTTTATAGAACGAGAAGGATTATTTTATTAAGATATATCACTGAGAGTAATATGGTATCGAAGTATACAGAAGGGGTCTACCGTGCTGCGCAGCGGAATGATTGTGAAAACCTGCACCAGATGTGATCGGTGCTGAGAAGAAAGATCTATCTGGGGAAAGGTAAGCGTCATAAAGCTCGTGTTGTGTGGGTCCATGTGAATTCATTATGGCCAACGAGGAGGGACCAGGAGGGGGATGACTGTTGACATGATAGACATCATCTTGATGATGTTGTTGATCGCGTAGACTCGGAAAATGTGACATAGAGTGTTGTTGGATCGCGGTGGTATACACTGGGCGTATTTCACCATAAGGGGATTGGGGGGGTACGTGGTACTGTGAGCCGATTTGACTGTATTCCGGTTGCGTTTGAAGGGGAAGTCCATGGCCTGGGGGCAGGTGTGCAGGACTCGGAGCCCAAACATCTGTCATTAAGTTGTGGCTGTGAGATTGACTTGAAGGGAGAGCCGGCGCATGATACTGTGGGCTGAATTGGCCCGGTTGCATTTGGGAAGGAATTAAATGAGGTTGGTGAATGAGATGCGTGGCAGGGGGGATGTTCGTGATTGAGCTTGCTATGTGGCAATAGGGCTGCGCAGATAGAGGTGGAGCACTCCCTTCATGCCGGAAGGCCCGGGCCTGCAGTTGAGGAGGCTCATCATTGCCAAGCGCCGGCTGGAAAGTGGAGGCTGAGTGGAAACTTTGGGAAACAGGTGTCCGTGCCGCTGTCTGTGCTGGCACAGGGTTTAGAGATCGGGACTCCAGGGTTCCAGCACTCGGATCTTGAGACGGCGGCATCACTGCAGAATTTCTGAGCGGTGTGGGTTGAGCTTTTGCACCTTGCCGTGCGGTGGCACCCTTTGTTTGACGGGAGGGTCGATCAAAAACAGCCGGCGTGCAGGGAGCGCTGGTGGCCATTTCTCCAGGCGGTAATTTCTTTTGCGCCTTCTTCTGCCGAATCTGCCCAGCAGCCCGGATTCGGATCTCTGACACGTTCCCCCCAGCTCGAATAGGTATTTCTCGTAAAGGGGAAGGGAGGGCTGCATGTATTTGAGCGTAATTATGGATCGAGAACGTGTTGAGAAGATACTTTGGAGTGGGCTCATGGCTGACAACCGATTTAAAACGTTTGGTCTCGATTCTCTCCTGACGAACAGCCTCTTTATCCAATCGCGAACACTTCGAGTCAAGACAATTATGCTGTATATTGACGGCACAAACAATGTCCTAAAAAGCCATCTTAGCGAAATGGAAAGCCAGCCATTTCAAGTCAGTACTCACGTTAAAGCCAACAGCCACCCTTTCCTCAGTTAGCTCCAGGGTCGGCACTCGAAGAGATGGGTGCAGCGTGGAGTCAAACGCGAAGCGCTGGAGTGCAACATGTTGCACCTCATGTTTTGAAGAGGTACTGGGAATCAATATCTCGATGATCCGTCCAACCGAGAAACCAGCAGGGGATCCTTCATCGACAAAGATAGCATCTCCGCCAAGCTTGAGCTTCTCTCCGTTGTTAGAGATAACTTGAAATGACTCTCCTTGATAAAACCACATGCCGTCAGGGGGTCGAATGATGAGCGGGTTGATTTTGGCAGTTTGGGTTTTCTCCCAATGCACGGCTCCTGATGTCTCGGATTTGTTCTGCGCTCCTCGGGACGCAGGGATTCGAAGGATCTGACCGACACCTATTAAAGGGAGGTGTTAGAATTCACTGTCAATGCGAGTAGTGAACTGTTATGCGAACTTTCCGATTCATCATCTCCGATGTTGATCCCGAGTAACTTTGCGTGTTCTGGATGTGTCTCAAGAAAGTCGAGCACCGCAGATCCAGCATGTACCCACTTCTGCAAAGAGGGTTCATACCAAAATCCGCCTGTGAGAATATGCTTGACACAATCGACACGAGCGAGGCGGCGACACGAGTCTTGACTTGGTCCAATTTGCGTACTATGAATGCATGTCAAGCGGAAAACATGGTTGAATGATTCATAGCGCTCCGTCGAGAAGAGAATCGCAGGCCCAAAGCGGCGGATATAGAGCGGGAGGTGGACCAGAAAATGGAATTTTGGTTTGGAGATCAGGATACTGGGAGCACATATGGCAGTGATATTAAGAAAGTCTTCGATAACCCGGGAGAGTCGGGCCTAAAAAATAATACAGCATGATCGTGAGTGACACATTGAGCCGATGGGTGTGGAACGTACCAAGTAAACTTCGATGTCTTCAATTTTTGTATGCCATAGAAGCACAACAAGTTCCCCGATGGCGGACCAACCATCGATCACGGTAGACGGCACCAAACCATGTATTACGAATGGCATTACCTGAGCCAAACTCTTGAAATGCTTTCCGATGAGTGAACTTCTGTAGTGGCAGACATACTCGGCATTCAGACTTGGTAAGTTGAGTGCGTCACGGTTGATTGAGTCTAGGCGACTTTGGAAAACATCGAGCAACTTGGCTTTTTCAAGAAGATAAACGGTCTGTCCCCAGAAGTATTTGACGATACCGAGGAGGATTGTATGGAGGATCTCCGTAGGAGTATCCAAATGTATGTTCAAACCTGAATGGACGTGAGCAAAAAAAAAAAAGGGAGCGACAGGGATAACTGATCACACCTTTCATACCCAACAGTGGGTTTATTGCATCTTCGAGTGACACCCCCGCGAGCAGATCAGCCAGCTCCTTCTCAAGCGCAGCCACAACTTGAGCTTCAGGCAGAGGGGTCGCTCCCGCTGTACGTTTACGGAGTTTCTTTCCCATTTCAACGATCGTGTTCAGAATTCCTTGTGTCACTGAATCTCTGACACCCGTGGTTGATACTGAGGTCCGGACTTTCTCTGTTGCGCCCGACAGCACTGCTGACGCAAATTGTTCTTTGATAGTATTGACAGTTTTCTCCGGTGTTCGGAGGCTTCCAGGCTGCAAGCAAGCTTTGTTTTCACTTTGGGTGCACTTCCGAGAACTTATCACATACCTGAAACATACTGCAATACCCCTTATCTGACTCCTTGTATTCCTTTGTTCCGCCAACCTCGCAAGTCCGGCAGAAATAGTTGCAACTTAAACCAGCCTGACTGCATTCTTCCGCGTGCATTGGATTATCCCCTGCATGAAACAGTCCATACGGAGCAAGCATGACCTCCGCCTGGTGCCTACAATCCCAAGCGATAACACCAGACTCAGCAGCCTGTCTGTTGCACGATCCGGGATGAGATGTGGTTCACTTGTTGATAGAGTATCACTTACTCGATTGATTCTTTCATCGCGCGCATCAGCTCCATCGGAGCAGCGTGCGGAGACGATGCAACGAATCGGATGAAAAATTGTTGATCGAGCATCTCGCGGGGAAGATTGGCGTTAGACATGTAGATGACGTGGTGTTTATTCCATTGCTTTGAGATGTTTCCTGAGACGTCATCCATAAAGATGATCAAGGGGACGGCATAGACCATCCGTCCACCTGATTTTTTTCGCCAAGGATTGGCGGACAGCGATACATATTTCTGCGACGACTCTGTCAAGCCGCATGCAAGTTCAGAAGAATGAAAAGCGATATCTTCATACGACCGCTGAAAAGATGATGTTGGTATAATTAATTTCTCGTCGGAGACAATGAAACCGGCCTGAAAATGGTGTGAGCATTCATGGTATACAGTTCGACTGAACGACTCACGTCTGTGCGTTTCGCAGCACGGCCAAGTGCAAATAAGTCCTTTTCATCCTTGTTCGAAGAAGGTGGCGTCCCCTCGGCAACACTTGGTGTCGCATAAAAAAAGCGTTCCGGAAAGAAGTATCCGCCGGTACAATCTTGCAAAATTTCATCAACGAAGTAAATGTTCCCATCAACCTGAACAGCCGGGGGTGAAGGTTGTTCAAGGAGCATCTTCGAGCCATGAAAGGCTTGTGACATCCCGTTTCCGCCGTCCTCTGGATAGTCCTGCATGGAAAAACGTGTGAGGGGATTGGCATAGTCCTAATGCAAATAGACTGATAAGCAATATGCTCAGAAGAAAAACGCGAGACACATACCAGGGCAATGGCATTTGCCACGTCATTGATATAAAAGACATTTCCGGATAATGAGACAACCTTACGGGTTGGGTCTCCGATGAGTGTCCGTACGTCTTCATACCGGCGATTGAGAGCAAACAGCGACGGAACATTGCAGACACCGAGTTCTTTCGCCCATGAAAGGATTGCTTTCTTCTGCGTCTCGGAGAAAGGCAGTCGCGGCGAACTGAAGAGTAACTCTGTGAGGAAATGCTTCAGGCAGTGTTAACGAGTGATCCTGTCAAACATTGACATGCGCCGTACCTCTTTTGACGGCCAAGGATACATCGGACTCGTAGGGGAAACTGGAGTTTTAGTAGACCGTGACAACGGAACCTGATCATCATCTGTTCGTAGTATGTGAGTATTTGGAGACTCGTAAACGCAAATGTAAATACATACCCGGAAGGCAAATCCCAAAATCTGATGCTTCGGTGCCCTCCAACTCCATGCCAATATCATTGCATGGTGACGTAGATGGGGAGGTGGCTGTTAAAAATGTCAGCTCACCGGAGGTGAGGATATCTTGAAGTTCTTGAAATAAGTCGGAAGTGTCGTTGTCCCAGTCATTATATTTCGCTCCGATCTCTCGGTACCGGTCATTATACACTGTTTTCCACAGGTCAGACAATGGGATCGGCTGGTTATCATCCGCAGACTCTGTCCCAGGGTTCGGCGCACGCGGATTCGCGTCAGCGTCGACCTCAAACGGCAAGTGTGTGATCGGAATATCTTCCTCGGTGAACTGGAACGAATCCTCCACATCACCCGAAGGCTGGAGTGGAAGTGAGAAGCTGGGGAATGTGGAAGTGGTATGCTGATGGGAGTCGCTGATACAACGCTTCGACTGCATATGTCGTCTGACGTGACGTTTGTGCAGCTCTGAATTTATATGGGACCTTAGGTATTTCCTCTTCATAAACCGATAGCTTCCATTTGACTTTGGGCAAACCGTACAACGGATGAATGCTCCGCTCTGATCATAATACTGGATGACTTTGAGAAAGGTTAGCAACACATTCCCGATCCGCCAAAAGAGTTTTAAAAAAAAGGAACCCACCATCACCATCAACCTCGTTTTTATTTCCCATTCTAAACTCTGCGAGGACGAAGGGAAGTGTGAGGCAGCGTCAACTTGAACGACGACTCAACGGTGTCCAATCTCACTGTCAGCGCTCAGCGTCAAGCCTGAGCACGTGCACCAAGTCTTGTCACGCTCAGAGTCACACCCACACACCCACATCTTTCATCGATCATCCTCAACGACATTGACTCAACGCAACATGAGCTCGAAATCCACCCGGCAGACTGTCGTCTATCCCATCGTCAATCCTGATGACTCGGAGACTTCATTTCTTCAACCATTGTCAATAACTGTATACTTCACTGGACCTGTACCTCAACGTCTCTGGCGGAAGGAAATTGTTTGTTGCGTTATCTTTCAGGCTTTATGCAAAGTCTCAACATTTTCAAGCCCATAGAGATCTCATTGACCATGTCCGAAGATGTTGAAGCGGTGCTTGCACCCACCGTTCAGGCCAAGCTATCAAATGTGAACACCTCCGCGCTCAATGACAAGTCGGAGTCAGACAACGATGTGAGTGCTCGCTGTTCCGGTTGTACATTAGCCTAATATCTGTGACCATAAGGTTACCCTTTCTATCAGCTCAAAGCTGCTCTCAGACACACCCGTGTCAGAGGACCAACCAATTCCATTTTTGCCGCTCCCAGAAACATTCGACTACAGGACCCCTTTCCATTGGGAAAAGCTATCTCAAAAGATTGGACGATGGCTGGTTGATGTCGATGCATCTGATCAGTTATGGTCCTGGGGCATTGATGCCTTTTGGCTTGCTTTCATTGGTGCTTACCCGACG
The DNA here is from genome assembly GCA_038092975.1 of Chalciporus piperatoides. NCBI lineage: Eukaryota > Fungi > Basidiomycota > Agaricomycetes > Boletales > Boletaceae > Chalciporus > Chalciporus piperatoides. The sequence continues at coordinate 3,189 of JBBPRJ010000156.1, read as the reverse complement.
TTTCCCGAAGGAAAGTGGCTTCCATGGAATCCGAACATACCTGTTGCTGGACAGTTTATTGACAGCTGGTTGGATGACGAGATTTCCTGTGATACTGATGATGTGCCCCTTGATGATCCAGTAGAATATCTCGAACGAACCTCCAATTTCATCTGGCAAACGTTTGGCACTCACATTGCTCTCTTTCACCCTTTTCCACTAGTGTCACGCTCTTGAACTTACTATGTAGTACTACATGTACTATGCGTCCCGTACAACACAGATGCTCAGTCATTCTTAACAATGTGTTCTCGCTACATGTACTATGCGTCCTGTGTCCTGTAACACAGATACTCGGTCATTCTTAACAATGTGTTCTCGCTACCATTACGAACCCTGAGTGTATCCAACTTTACTTGAGAGGACTGAGCCTTGAGTATATCCTTACAGTGTACTCTATAACCATTGTATAACGACCTCACTATCCTGCCCATCACGTATTCGATAGCATCGCTATATATGGCGTTGTCACCGAGACGAGGCGGTGACTCGGGATACGCTCCATATACTGACCATATTTATCCTATGCTGGTTGACAACACCAGCGGGATACCTGATTGGGTCTCCGAGCTATGAACTCGCTACTGACCCGCCTTATATTGGTCCAACATGGGATTTGTATCGGACCGGCACACAAATTATGACATCCGGCACTTATTTTAGGGATATTTTTCACACTTAGACGTGTACTCCACACCGCAAAGTCGCCGCCACAACAAACGCATCGGAGATCCACAGTTCCTCGGCGCACCCGGTTCAGCGAACTCCTTTCAGAGCGAAGCAAGTTCAGCAACCACGCAAGAGTCTTGTTTGGGTATTCTTTTATTCGACGTTCATATTTTGTTCAGTACACCTGTATGTACTCGCATCGCTTTTGTATGAATGGATATGTTTGAGGGTGTTGGAGTGCACCCTACAACCGTTGACAAGTGAAAGACGTGCGCGGAGATTGAACTTGAAGTGAGTCCCAATCGGGTAAGTGTCTTTGGTCAAACGAACAGGATGACGACCCGGTGAAGGCAAGGATGATCAACGTTTGCTCCAACGCTGTCTCCTTGGCGGGTAGCCGTGGACTGGTTGTAAAAATTCACATACCCACTCCAATCCTCGCTTGACTCAGCCCTGTATCTGCTTGGAACGCGGCGCCATCGCGATAGACGTGATCGGAAATGGGAAGTTCCACTGAATCAGGATTCCCTTCTCCCAGCGTCCGATGGCCGTAGCCGAGGAATAAATGAAAAAGAGTTGACCTTTCAACTGCTTATCGTGGCGCAAGACTGCGCCATCAGGTAATTCATCTCCATCTCCTTGCAGACTCTGGCACGTTCGGTTGCCCTCCGCTCCTTCTCCTCACTTTTCTGCTCAGGGTTTCAGAGCCATGCCAGCACTGACAGAGGCTGAGATGCATTTATCTCGCTCCTCCAAGTCGAGCTTACTTCCTAGCCCACGTTCGACAGGCCATGGACTGTCGCCGCAGAGCAGAGTGCAGAGCTTTGCCAGCATCTCAGTGAGCCCTCTCTCTGTCATGGTGCCTTTGCTCTTACAGAAAGGAATCACAGTCCGAATCCCCATACCCTGTGCGACTAGGCTCTGGAATACATACCTTATCCAACCGAGTAAGTTTCTCTTGGTATTTATTTCGTCGCAAGGCTTATTTGTTACATAGTTTCATCTTCCCCCTGATCCACGCGACTGGGGCTCAAGCTTGTATGCTGACGCAAAGGAGGCCGATGATGACCTTCACAACCCGCATGCGAGCGATGTGGGAAGTTTTTCTGGTCGTGGTATCCTCAACATGGGTTGTCTACTTCTCATTATCGTTTGTCTGGTCACTTTGTTGTAAGTCTTCCGTTTCAAGCTGAATATACCTTGAATAATTTGGATGTTTTTTTATAGCGCCGGATACCCTTTGGTCTCATATTTTACTTCGGAAAGATTGTCGAACAATGGTGGATTTGGTCTGGGTGGTATCAACGCAAGTGGCCAGGTGGGTGTATCCTGGATCACCGCTTTCCCCATATACTTTGACACACCCATATCAAGATCCCAAACATACCAGGAAACTGGGCTCTCATTGATATTGATACCCCGAAAGAAGCTTACAAGAAGCCGTCATGGAATGGCGGACCTGAGATGGAGCTGGTCTTCTCAGATGAATTCGACGTCCCTGGCAGGACATTTTGGCCTGGAGACGATCCATATTGGGAGGCTGCCAACTTACATTATTGGGTACGTCTAGTATGTTCTCGTCTGCGAACATACAGGCCAATCTTTGGCTCAGGAAACAAACAATCTGGAGTGGTACGATCCAGAGGCACTCACTACTCAAGATGGTAGTCTTGTCGTGACGCTCTCGCAGAAGCAGACACACAACCTCAACTATCAAGGAGGTAAGCTGATCTAATGCACATCCTCATGGTTGCACTTGCCTACTATACCTTCGAAATTCCAGGGATGATGTCAACCTGGTATGTTTTTTGTTTAAGAGAATGTCACTAAATTGACAATTCTTAGGAACAAATTCTGTTTTACTGGGGGGTATATCGAAGCGAATGTATCCCTACCAGGTGTAAACAATATTGTCGGTAAGTGGGTTGCAGCAGCCACACGAGTTTGAATAGACTGTTTTTGAAGGGTTTTGGCCGGCAATATGGACACTAGGCAACCTTGGCCGAGCTGGATACGGTGCTAGCTTGGAGGGCATGGTAAGCCTTAACGCACAGTGCCCGAGTGACACGACTCATTCTTCATGCCTCATTCTTTCTCAGTGGCCGTACACCTATGATGCATGTGACGTTGGTACTGTGGCAAACCAGTCCATCAATGGACAGCCAGTTGCCGCCATGGAAGGTGGTGACGCCGGTAATGGTGGCTTGCTCTCTTTTCTCCCCGGCCAGCGGCTCTCGCGTTGTACATGTCCCGGAGAGTCTCACCCTGGGCCTAAGCACTCGGATGGGACATTCGTCGGCCGGGCAGCGCCTGAGATAGATATGTTTGAGGCGCAAGTTTGTCACCCTTTTTTCGTGACTTTCCATGTGGAGCTAACGTGCTTGGCATTCCAGATTACAGGTACACCGTTGATGGGCCAGGTATCTCAGTCTGCTCAATGGGCGGTGGGTATATTTCAAAATTCCCGGGCCCCCTTTAGCT
>JBBPRJ010000155.1:0-14666 GCA_038092975.1 Chalciporus piperatoides | reverse complement strand
AGGATATAACTTTGGTACCGGATCGTCCCGCGAGCAAGCTGCAACCGCGCTCAAGGCTGCAGGTATTCCTGTCGTCGTCGCAGGCTCGTTCGGGGACATCTTCAAACGCAATGCGATCAATAATGGGCTCGTGTGCTTAGAGTGTCCCGAGCTCGTAAAGGACCTCTCGGATACGTATGCCAAGGACGGCAAACGCGGCAGCGGGGGTAAGAAGGGAGAGCTTACCGTGAATGAGGGGCACGAGATTCGCATCAGCATGCGGGATGGGTCTGTTGTTGTCAAAAGTGCTAGTGGCGAGAAACAGTACGCCGTGCGGACAGTTGGTGCGAGTGTGCAGGAGCTCTGGGTATGCGGGGGGCTTGAGGGATATATTCTCAAATCTGTACAGTCACAGTCATGAAACATGATGGAGGATCTAGTTGTATGTACAACGCTGCTTGCAAACATTATGCAACACTCTGGAGTTGAGGCCGCATGACAAGTAATATTCTCCTGCCCACCGCAGGCAGGTTGTATTTCCCGACGGCGAGCACGCGTTGCTGCCGAATCTCACTGCTTTGCCAAGTTACCTTTGGACCAAGGTTGTCCACTCCAGTCCGTCAGAGTGTGCGCCTACCCGCATACAGACAGCTTGCTGATCTCTCATGTCGGCCTTATCCAGAATATTGTGTGACAGAATAATAGGTGCAGAACCTTTTTCATGCCCAATTACGAGGTCGATACAGTAATCGTCGCCAACCCTTCAAGTGTTCGATATTGCTTCATGCGAAGATCAAGGAGATACCGAACATCCCTCCCAGGAGGATGTCGTTCGTACGTCGTTCCTTTTTCATACACGATGCCCGCGACGCAAATCTATGGTGAAGAGTCAGCGATAGTGGCCTCGGAGCATTGATGGGATAGTTGATCGCTGTCCTCACCAGAATGTCGGCTGTGAGTCCCTTGACGGGGGAAGCACAAGAGCGAAGGCGATGATGGCGATAGAATACGGTCTCTGTCTCGTCTATCTTGATTGTCTGATCGGTTACGTTCTGGGTGTCGAAATGAAACGGAACAGCGTGGGTTTCATCCCAAGAACGAAGCCAGCGTGACAGAACTTACGTGGAATTCCTCTGTGTACAACCAGTTTTCGCTGCCTCTTGGTACAAGGGGCTCCTTGGCGGATAAGGATGGATCGAGGATAGCCTCGAGCGGGTGGTTAAAGATATGGTCTACTTCACCAACAGATGGTTTCAATGTGTCAAGGATGCTGGGATTCGAAAGGAACGCAACGACTGGCGTGACAAGTAGCTGAGATTGAGAAAGGAACGGCTGAAGGATGCATAGTGTATGAATATGAGGGGAGTTTAGGGGGAGGCCGACTTCTTCATGGGCTTCCCTGAGCTAGAGGGCGGTGATTCAATGGAGTCAAACACAGGCTGGTGTCAAGTTCAGAAGGCTCACAGCTGTATAAACGAGATCCACATCGCTCTCGTCGGCTTTACCTCCTGGAAGCGCCGTCTGGCCAGGGTGGGCCCGAAGGAGCTTCGAGCGCGTTGTAAGGACGACTCGGAGCTCGCCGGCTTTCTCATAAAGTAGGACGAGTACAGCAGCTAGCTTCTTTCTCGGTACGGCTGACCTGTGTTATGGCTTGGTGAGTTCATTTCAGACCCACCGGAGGTTTCTGAGACCCACAAGTCTGGCCGTTCGCCGAGAGAGTGAGTTTGGAGGCGCTCGATACCACGTTTACTTCTTTCAGAGAGTCCCTCGAATTCGATGGCCATCACCATGACCTCTACCACTTTGCGTGTCCGAGTGTGAGTCAAGTTCCGCTCGACATGACCTGATTCATCATGATGTGAATGCCATCCTTCGGCCGAAGGTTCGTCCCGCAAGCAACTCAACAACCGTACGCTTGACCCGTACGCGTCTTGAGAAAGTCAAGAAATCATCATGAATACACTGGAAATACAAATAAATACACGATAGAACTAGTACGGTATCGTTCAACAAGGTATCGCTTCCAATTCGTGCTCGTGTCAAACATGTCAGCATTGCCCTCGTTAGGGTATCCTCGAGGGCGAGCACGAATGCTCGAATCACGTTCTAGCTTTCGGCCGTGGAATCAAAGAAACCTGACTTGATGATTTGTGTAGCCGCCGAGGTTGCGTCTCCATTGCCCTATCCTCATCCCCACTCCCCGGTTCCGCACCTTGCACATATCCCACACCCATAAATACCGGCGCACCCCCACCTCCACCATGGGCCAGGAAGCCTTTCCGGCTACTCTTCGTCCCCTTCCCCATAAATACGTCATCCCCCGCATCTGAATCGAGCTCGTCGTTGTCCTGATCAATGTCCGACGAGCGAGCTTCCGCATGGCGCAGTTCTTCGTCAAGTGTCGGACGCCGTTTGTGTGTTTTCTTACGCTTGAGCTGGGAACCCGAACCCAAGCCTGATGAGGCGACCGATTGGCTTGTATTCTGCGGTTTTGCTCGTGGTCGGCCTTTGCCAACCAGATTGGGCTTCGTTTTTGGTTTGGATTTGGATTTGGGTGCGGGGATGAGAGATATAAACGGCACTGGGGCGGTTTCTGGCCATGCTCCATCTTCATCCTCTGCTTCTGATTCGGGGAGCGAAACTGTCTTCGGCTTAGGAGTGGCCCCTCGTTTGGTGCGCGCAGGCGCTGATGGTCTGCGGGGCGTAGGATTCGGAATGGGAGATGTGGGAGGGCGCTTCTTGAATAGATCAGAGGTTCGGCGAGGGACCGAGCTGGGAGTGATGGTTCGAGGATCTGGACGTGAAGGTTCTTCCATATCGACATCAATTACTTCTATATGATCTTCACGAGGATCCATCCTGGAGCCGTTAGGGTTCGAGCTCGGGGGTCGAGGCCCAGGGGGTGTAGAAGGAACTCGATCTTCAATGCTGTTTTCCCCTTCTCGTTCGTTGTCCGAACAAAGCGATGGGGTGGTGATATCAGTTTCATTGGTGTGGGATGGAAGAGATAGATCAGAAAGATTTAATATTGACGAAGGCGCTGCACTGTTTTGACTTGCTCCTGATGATAATTGCGAAGATGACTCTATCATACGACGTTTCGCTGTAAATGTGGAGACACGATCAGGGGATATCTTGTCGTGAAAATAAAAGTAGTGCAACGTACACATACGACCCGTCATCTCTTCTGTCTCTATCGCGCCTGCTTTACGTTTCTGCCCAACGCGGAGTTCCGGTTCCTTGAATGCAGATGCGGGTAGAGACGCAGCCAACATAGACGGTGGTACCGGCGCGGCCAAAGCAGAATCGATCGGAACACGAAGGTTTGCCAATGACCGTCGACGTAACAGCTCCTTCGCGGAAAGTTTACCAGGAGGTGCCGAAGCGGTACTACTCGTTCCGGCGACGCTTTTGCTGAATCCTGATGGTCCAGCTGCATTTTCATTCACTGCCCCTCCGCCAACCTTCCGTAACCTAGCAGTCATGATCTCGTTCAGGAAGGCGGCCATCTTGTCGGATGGGACGTTCACAGTGGGCTGTCCTTGTCTCTTTCTCCGGCCAAGATCGGGGTTGTTGATTGGTGCCTCCACGGGTGTCATAGCGTGTCTTAGAGAAGCTCGGGCAGATACGAACATGGAAGTGGGAGTACATGGAATCGTGTCGATGCGGAGCGGGAGGGGCGGGGGCGGTGGTGGAGGCGGGGGCGGTGGAGGCGGTGGGCCAGAAGAGAGGAGACCAGAGGACCAGAGTTGACTTCTGGATAGCTATCAAGATCGTCAGTCCGACGCGCATGTGGCAGTTTGGTGCGAGCGCTTCATACCTCTTCCTTCAACCACCTAACCTCTTCTTCCAGTGCTCTGATGTGCTGTTTATCTCGTTCGCGCTCATCCGACGCTCGCCTGCTCTGGTCCCCGCTCGAACATCGCTCATGCTCACGCTGCTCCTCCCGTGCAGCATTCAATTCACGTTCCTTGGCAAATACACCCGCATGGCCTGTGCTCGGGCCAACGATAAAATCAAGGTCCTCGTCAATCCTATCCTCCCGTGCGCGCTCTTTGCCCTTCCTCGATGTCGATGCAGGCGCGGGGAGACCCGACCTTGAGGATTGTGGAGATCCATCGACTTCAGAACGGGCCTTGGACGCGGGCTTGACAGGGGATGCTTGGGGACTGGGCAACATGAGTGAAAAATCGGCTTCCGCTCCCTCCGTGGCACTAAATCGTTGCAACGCATCCTTGACTGAAGCTACAGAACGAGTACGCCAAGGGGAGACGTACTGATCCAGGGAAGGTTGGGTGGGATCCATGAATTCCGTAGTCGGGTGGGTGGATGCGTTAGTTCTCGACGGGCCTGCTTCTGCGTCACCTGCATCATTGTCGTTGACTGAGGGGTAGATATGTGATACGGGCTGTGTAGGTTGCTCCCCATCTGATGTATCTGGTTCAAGAGAGGAAGATCGAGGGAAGAGTGAACCAGGCATCGTGAGAGACGGCTGTTTCTTCAGCCTTCGAGTAGGAGCGGGTTGAGACGCGCTTTGCGGTCGAGGATTAGGGGACTTGGAACGTTCCCGGTCACTGGCTGAGAGTACTGCAGGACAAGTTGAACAACAGGGCTCGGAAGACAGGGGGACACGCTACCTTCGTCCACGTCGACGTAGGTGGGTTCTATATGCCTATGGCGATGTTTTTTAGTTGGATCAGATGACTTGGAGCGTGGTTTTAGATGGGAAGAATCTGGTTTGGGCCGTCCACGGGCGAGTCTGTGTTGATGGGCTCTCGATCTGCGTCTGGCCTCGTCGTCGCTCATATGCCTCTCCAAATCTGTTTCGTTCCTCCTCCGTCCCGAACTCCTGATGCGCGCGGAAGACGTGGGTCGGTTTACCTGCGTAGGCTGCCGTCAGCGACTGGAGGGAATCGGATGGACATGACTGACTGTTCCTGCCGTGGCATTGTGAAGGAAGGACTCGAATTCTCTGGAAACGAAGCTGAAAACATTTGAGAGCAGACCGCTGGTTGGGGTAGACTTTGAGTTGTCGGGAATTCGTCGACGTCGGGGAGGTTGAGCCATGTGCAGCAAGTTTGAGTCGTTGAACCACTCGATACCTGAACAAGGTCACGCGTGGGATTCTGTCAGATCAACAACTCGAACCGAGCAACGTTCAATTTTAAACTTCGAAGCACCCACACACTCAAACAATTGGATCAGATAAGTTGTAAGATACATCCTGGTATGTATAGAGTTATGGGAGGAGGCGACGTGTGAGCAACAAGGGGTGTCCTTAAATAATTATTCAAAAGGTAGAAAAGCAAAGCAAGCAACGAGTTACAACGGCATTAGGCAAGGTCCAGCAACATACACATCAACAGCAATAACACTGTCTCATTGGTATCCAGAATATGAGTCGTATCTTGGCACTGTAGTGTGTCCGCTGGCAGCCAAAGACGCTCGTACTGCGGCATATGGATCTGCGTACTGCATCGTCCGACTGATTCGGGGCGCGTTTGCGTCACCAGCGGCCGGTGGTGCAAACGCGCCCGACACCCCACCAAACCCTGACGGCGCAGGGTCAGAGAACGCGCCATACGCGTCCAGGGATGGGCGCGACGTCGCTGCAGGAGGTGTTGCATATCCGCTAGTCCGCGGGTTACCCGAGTACGCGGTTACGCTCGGTGCAGCCATATTGGCGGTAGCAACGGACCAGCGATTAGAGTCGGCAAAGGGTGAGTTTGGAGAGTCGGAGTTGTCGTAGGTAGATCGTCGAGGGGCAGTAGCAGCTGGTGGGGGAAGCGTAGTGGTTGTCTGGGCATTGGCAACAGATGGCGGTGCCGCAGACCCAACAGGCTGATACGCTGTTGTCTCTTGGTCCTCATCCTCATCCTCCTCTTCAACTTCTTCGATATCGGGACGCTTGAACGGTGGGTCCAAAGGACGCGTAGTCAAGTTACCCGATCGCCAATCGACGATCAAGAGGATGAGTGATGCGAGCCAGAAGCCTAGATCACACGGGGATCAGTGCAAGGTCAGAAGCACGGGTAACGATCGTAATTACCGAAGGTGAACCAGAAGAATATAGACCCCGCCTTCTTGGTGCTGCACCATCCTGGCAAACCACTTGTAAAGCCTGTGCCAAGGGACGCGTGAGGATCGTTGGCCGGGTCTTTACACCCTGGTTCCGTCCACGAAGAAATGGTCGTTATGAAGCTATGATGTGAAAGGCAGAACGGCGAAAAACATCAAGACGGAGATTGCGAAGGGGGAATGAAAGTGACGCACGCGACAAGGAGACTAAACGTACAGCCTGTACCCGTGAGAATGAACCCGACGCGTACCTCCTGTAGCGCTCGTGCAAGACGGCCAAATTTATTGTACTTCTCGTAGATAACAGGGACGAACATCGAGAAAAGGGAGAGGAAAATGCCAGAGACGGATACAAATATCGCGAATCCGGTTAGGCCAGCTGTACGTGTGGAAGAGAGGTCAGTCATCGGTCTCACCGCGCGTAGCGTGAGCAAAAGGGCGGGACTCACAGGGACCGACGTGCCACTTTGCCTGAAAACTAGCTACGCTGGCGAAACAAGCCATGGAGAGGAAGTTGAAGAAAGCTTGTGAGGCGTGGAAGATGATGGCAGGTTTGGATATTATCATCTAGAAAGGTGAGACAAGTCGCGTCAGTACAGTTGAGTATGGCAGAACTGTGGAGAATAAAATGACCGCAAGCCAAATGACCCACAGCAGGGGTACGAAGAGCAGGAAGACCAGCGTCCCAGTCTGGTCCATGCAAGCATCTGCAAGGAGTAGGAGAGAAGGTAAAATTACGTAAATAAACGAATGGTGAAAGAGACGAGCAGAAGAAGCGGTCGAGATTAAGATGGACCCAGCATGGATCCCAACACGACTGCCATCGACTGCAGCCCATAGAAAGAGAATGGAAAAGTGAGTCCGAGAGAGCCTCACATCATCCTGATATCGGACGACTCCGTTTTTATTTCCTATTCCACCAGATATCGATCCAGGGATGCCCATATCTTTCTTCCTGCGAGGTAGAAAGCGCTCCAGGCCGTCATGCAAGGATTCCAGGAATGACATTTTGAGTTACTAGGGTATGTAGGAGGTGGTCGCAGATATGTGAGCGATTGAGTGGGGGGTGGAATAAGTAGTCCGCTAGCTTAGACTCGCTTAAACTCGCAGTAGAGGGGCAATGCAAGGCAGGGCAGACGAGTAGAATCCGCAGCCAGTGCCAGTCGCTGTCTAGGACGATGTCGAAATGCTGAACACCGCAGTGGACGCCGCTTCAGAACAGCCACTCAGAAGGCACGTGATATCACTTATGTCATCTCTACGACTAGGAGTATAGCACTCAGAAGATCGCTCTCACCAAACCACCTCCGATTGCAGCACCTACAAAACTCTTCAGTACTCTGCAAGAAGGGCTGATCAACGACAGCTTACCAGCTCCGAAACCGACACCTCCAGCAGCAGAGTTTGCCATCTGCACGATCGATCAGCGGAAATGACAATACGCGTGCAACAAACAGTTACCGTGTTACCAAGAGCTCCATACTTGCTCTTCTTCTCGGTCTGCCCCGCCGCTTGCTGCAAACCAACAGAGTTGACACCACTTGGCGGAGGCGTGTCCGTTCCATGCAAGGCTGCTCCGAACGGGTGGTATGGCCTCCCCGCCGGTATCGTCGTTGCCCCCGTCCAAGGAGCAGTCGGGGGTGCGGCACTATCAACTTTCTCGACATAACTGGAAGGGAACAGGCCCTCCTTGCCTCGCACTTTCCCGAACCACCAATCATCATTCTTCTCCTCAATGATCTCGATCACCTCTCCCGTCGCAAAGGATAGATCCTTTGCTTCCTGTCGTTGTGAGAATTAATCAACGACTGCTTCAATAATAACCAGATGCGCGTACAGCCCCGTCTTCATTGTAACCCCAAACAGCGCGAGCGTGCTTGGGTACAGGTGCAGCTTTCAATGGCAGTGCAGGGACTTGTCTCGGCGCGGGAGGAGGAATAGCACGTCCACTCGCCACCGGCGCTGACACGACGTTAACGTGCGACGTGGTCGTGACGGTGGAGTGTGCCTGAACTGGTAGACGACCGATGATCTCTCTCATCGTTGCTGCGTCTTGCGCGGAGAGGTAGTTCTGAGATTCCAGAAAGGCAACGTCGAATTGGATCTGGCTTGCGATGTGGCCAAGAAGGGCGGCGTTTTGGAGGTGATGAGTGAGAGACATGAGGGTCGTTATAGAGCGCAAACGGGCTTCTCTGTGAGGTTGAACGTTGAAGATGGGAGGTGTCAAGTTGGGACTGGCAACGACTTAGTAGTATAAATACTGTGACTCTCGGCTGTGCACGGCGCGGGCAGTGTCATGAGTTGTTCACGAGTGTGATCAAGGAGATGCTCATCGTTGTGGACGATCACGACGAGCGACAGCATCGTTGACGACGTTGGCTTGTCATTTGTCGCTGATATCGGTGTAATCCCCAAAAATAAATAAATTCAGTGTTTGTCTAAACTTGCACTTGCTCGCCAGCGTTGACGATCATGGCGGCGACAATCATCACCACTATCCCAGCTTTCGTGTCTGCTGAAGAGCACAGAGACATCGTCGCATCCACGCCGTCATCCTTCAGCGATATCCCTCCCATCCTTCGACACAAGCAAGAGAATGTTTCCGTGACTCTCGAGCCTCCCCTCGATGTAATCACTGCTGAAGATGGTGCCGAGGGTGTGTTATATGTCATCGAGAGGTAGCCATCTCTTTCCAGCTCTATCGCCAGACACTAAGTTGACGATCTTATCAAGTGCACTCGTATTCATGTCTTCCACCGGTCGCGGTTTCGAGATCAAGTACCCTACCATCACGCTTCACGCTATCTCACGCGCAGAAGGAAGTAGCCCCTCTATATACTGTCAACTCGACGAGGGAGTCGGTGTCTCACCACCCGATGAAGCGTCCGAAGACGTGACCGAGATGAGAGAACTGATCATCGTACCCAAAAACCCCGATTCACGTACGTCCTCCTCTTTGATCATCATCCCGAGCTTGCGTGCGACTTCCATCCACGATTATACAGTGGACGCCATCTTCGAAGCCATGTCGGCATGTGCTGCATTGCACCCTGACCCAAACGTGTCGGAAGACGATGAGGCGGATAACGATGCGTTCGTTTCCGCCGACCAGTTTGAACCCTTTACGGGGGATGAGGAACAGGAATTGAGCGAGGTTGGGCGGGTGCGCAGTGATTTTACAAACGACAACCGTTACACACCATACTAGACACTCCCGCAGGCTGCCCTTGAATATCTAGAGTCCATCATACAGGATCCATTTCAACCGCAAAACGAAGTCAACGGCGATTTGGAAGAGGCCGAAGAGGATCTGGGCGAACGAGCAGAGCCAAGGGAATAGTAATGCTTGTTTATTGTGGTAAGCGATGCAGCTCGCGCATACGGTAGGGCCAGGCCAATTGGGAGGTTGTGATTATATGGTGCAAGATCGACGATGGCTAGGGCATCAGGATCGGTAGAATATTACTTACTGGACGGCTTCCAGCTTTTCAATCAAATATCTAGTTCGATCCCGGAAAATATAGCTTCCTCACAGGAGTCGCAACCGCTTTCACCTCGCCGGTCTGGTTTGGCAAATCTAGACGGTATGGATCGAGTGGATGTCGTAGTTCTCAAGCTTTACCCGCATACTGAATGTACATTGCTGGTCAAAAACTTCTACATGCCTGCCATACTGCACACAGTTTATATTCGTATCATTATCCACCAGCTTTCCAATAAGCAATGTCACCGTCAACCACTGGAGTGGGTGTCAGACCAATATTCAAGAATAAAGGAGGAAGAATACTCACTCTCATAAGGCTTGCCTTGCTGTCGTAATTTACCAGCAGCTTTGACGGCAGTTTCGCTACCATACTCCTTGAGGTCTTCGTAGGTCATGATTTCACCACACACGAATTTGTTCTCAAAGTCGGAGCTGGAGAAGAAAATGAGCAGTAAGCGATGATAGTTAACCAGGAAACCGTACTGAATAACGCCAGCAGCCTGGGGGGCCTTTGTGCCCCTTCGGATCGTCCATGCTCGGACCTCATCAGGACCACAGGTAAAGTATCGGATAAGCTAGAAATGTTATGGGTAGGTGTTTCAAGGGCAGCGTTCGCCGGGGACTCACGTCAAGGGAGGCATAGCCAGCTTGTGTGATTTTAGGCAACGCGCTCTGAGCTACATCTTTCTGGGCCTCAACCTTTTCTTCGTCACTAAGTCGAGATAGACGCTCTTCCAACGCGACGGAGAATGGTATCAGAGGGTCACCGGGATTGTTGGTATCGATCCATGCCTTGATCTTGGGTAACCTCCGAGGACTAAGTAAAACGCGCTTGAAACTTGCAGACCCACGCACCATTTGTTCTTCTTCCGAACGTAATCCTTTTCACTCAAATTGACAAGATACGTAACCGGTTTGGCAGTCAAAAGTGAGAGACTGTTGACAACTTCAATCTGTAGGCGTCGTCAGTTCTGAACAATTGTGAGTTTTCAGAGAAGGTTCAGAAAAAATTTAATTTCACAGAAATATGGGGCGTTACTCCCGTCTCAACGAGCTGGGTTATTCGAGCAGACAGCTCTTTTTCATCCTGAAGGGGGCATGAAGGTGATAATTACCTGAAAATATAGCGTCAGTGTGCGGAAAAGAGGCATCATACGGCCAAGTGTCAAAAGGATCAGATAGAACGTCATTTCATAGGGTTATGGGGCGTTACTCCCGCCTCAACGAGCTGGGTTATTCGAGCTTGGTGCTCTTTTTCATCAAGCAAACAAAAATAGAAACGACATGGTGTATAGATACGCACCTCTTTGTTTGTCCAGTCGCCTTTACGGACATCTTTGCTCTCCTCGGTTAATGTCTTTAGGACTCTTTCAACTGTAGCCTTGAAGGTTCGGTTCGCACGAGCTTTAGTGGCAAATGGACTAAAGAACGCACTATTTCTTCCTTTCTGGCTTTGTCAGCTAGGCTGCTGCTCCCAAGGGATCTACCACCCCGCTTCAGACCGTCTAGGTGCTTCTCGACCCATTCTATGTCCTTCAACCGCAGTTCTGTTTGGATTATCTCCATATCTCGTATGGGGTCAACGTCACCCTCGACGTGGATGACCTCGGCGTCGTCGAAAGCTCGTATGACCTGGAAGATACCGTCGACGGCACGAACGTGTGACAAGAATGCATTGCCTAGACCGGCACCTGTTGATGCTCCCTAATCTTGGTTGAGATGGGACTTAGGTGAATGCATTAGATTACGCACAGCGGTCAAGCCGGCGATATCGATACATGTGAGAAAAGCTGGTACGCGCGATGCAGGCTTGTAGAGATCACAAAGCCACTCGAATCGTACATCGGGAACTGGGATACGCGCTTCCTCAGGGTTTATGGTCGCGTAAGGGAAGTTGGCAGCCTTTCCGAGGTCTGTGGAGGTTCAGTGGGATCCGGGAGCGCTGAAAGAAGATACAGACCTGTGTTCGAAAGGGCATTGAAGAATGAAGACTTGCCGACGTTTGGAAGACCTTGATTGGTTGTTGTTAATCTGCTCGTCGATACGAAGTTATGGGGGGAACGCACCGACAATACCAATCTTGAGGTTATTGCTTGGACGACCGAGAAGGACCTTCTTCTCCTGGGCGGCAGCCTTTTTTGGAGGCATTTTCTTCTTTGCAAGTGATACGGCGGAGAGGGAGAATTGCCTTGTGACGAAGAAGATCGGAGAAGGAAGAGAAAGAGAACGAGTCCACCGAAATCGATCAATCATCTCCGAAAAAAAATTATATGGACGAAAGTTGCTTTCTGAAAATATTTACATCACATAAATACAGATTTGGACCTTTCCCAGGGTTATCTGCCGAGTCTGCCGAATCTGCCGAGTTGCCAGCAGATCCGTCCCGCAGCCCGCTCGCCGTCGTCCTCAGCAGCGTCCGCCATCGTCCGCGATGAAAAGTTTGTATCACTCGATACCGCTCTTACTGCTCGCCGCTGTGGTCAACGCTCAGACGGAGACTGTCATAAACAAGTAAGTCATACCTGTCGTTCAGACCCATATCACTCATATCCCACAGCGCTGGTGCTACTGTCGTAGAGGTCATCACCCAAAACCCCGCTGGAATCCCAACTACTCGTATCCTGTAAGTCGCCCGTCTCGGGTAAACCGGTGCAGGCAGCTTATATCGTTCTCCAGTCAAACACTCGTCGGCTCGGCCTCGACCCCAACTTTGTTCAATTCTCTTCCGTCCTCTACGCCCTTGACCACGAGCCCGTTGTTGCAAACCACCGCAACAACGGCCCCACAAGTCGGTCCAGTAGGTCAACCAGCCTCAGAGCCACCAGCTGGCGGCCCAACCCCGTACATATATACCACTACCAATGCAGCTGGTGAGCCAGTAACAGTGCAGGGCATTTTCACCCCCACCGGCCCAGCGACCGTTCTGCCCCCGGCGACAACCACCGGTACAATCCTCAACTATTCTCAGTGGCTCTCAATGATTGGGACCAATACCGCACCAGCCAATGCTGCTACCCGCGTCTCGACAACAATACCAGCAGGGTGGTATTGTCTTGTGGCAACCACTCTTGCTGGTCTTGCGAGTGGTACATGGCTAGTTGTGTAGCGGATCATGTTTCGGATTCACATACGTATTTGCATGGACTCACGTATCCTGGTTAGATGTCGATGGACTTGGGCTCAGTAACCCCTTGTCTATGTTTTTGTTTACAGCTACCGTATCACGTATTACTCTAACGCATCACCTGGATGTAGTTTCATGGACTCCTTTGTAGCCAATGTTAGATCGCTCAGTAATTTTCGCTGCCACTGGACATCGTGGCCGGTATACACAGCCTGAGCCTGAGTCTGCCTGACAGTGAACTCTCGACAACTCCAAGTCCAGTGCTGCCTGTATATTTAGCAGCCCTGCAGTATGTCAACAGTCCCAGAACCAAACCCTGACCTCGTCGCTGTGGCATGTGTCGCCGAAGCTTCCCTGATTCTTGCGTCTGAATGGTCGCGCGTTCTGATCGAGTATGTGCATCCACTCCTCAAGCGATTGACCGAGCTACACCCTACCCATCAGGTAAGACCGTCTGCCCTATATCCTCCCAACAGGTCCTCACCGTCGTCCACTCCGTAGTTCCGTTTGGCGTTCGTAACATATGGTGCCGCCGACACAAGACCACTGCCTCTGCTTTCAAAGAGATTCTTTGCACCTCTTGCTCAGGTCACAAAGGAACTTCGTGAGGAACCCTCGAAACTTGGCATTGGGCAGGTAAACTCGGCAAATGGTCGAGGGTTGTCTGCCTTGGAGGGGTTCGTGGCTGCTATCGAGGTATGTTGTCATTTCTTTGCCTACATCGTTCTCGCTCAAGGGCCGTGAAAGCTTTTCGACATTCTCATGGCATCCGCCACCAACCATACGCAAGCGCAATCGCCGCAGAAGGAGAGCCGATCACTGATCCTTCATCTCCTTCACATAGCAGCCTCTCCGCCTGATAATTCTCAGAGACCTCTGTGCAACACGCTGCAGCACCTAGATTCTGTGAGTTGGGATTCCATCCCAAACGAACTCAAAAAGGTGGGAGACTCCTTGCCTCTGTTGGAGTGCGGAACTACATCTTTACCCGACAGAGAAAGGTCAACTTGAGTTTGATTAGCCTGCGCAAGCTGCCCCAATTTCAGGACCTTCAAACGTCGGTTCGTCCCGGTTCGTTTATCTGTTAACGTAGTAATGAAATCCTTCCGCAGGTTGCAGGTTCTGGAGCTCAATCCCCCTGGTTTAGTGTGCATGCCCCTCATACCCTCCTACTCTGCGGATTCCCGACGCCCCAGAAGACAAGTAAGCAATCGTGATACCTTGCAGAAGCAGTGTTTGCTCATTCGGCCCAAGACACAAAACGACACAGAGACACTCCGCCTTCTGAACAAAGCCCAGAGCCAAAGCGAATCAAGGTCGAGCCCATGTCCAAGACATCTTCAGGATCTGCCCCTGTTGCACCTACACCACCGAGCCAACGCACCCAACCATCCACCTCCAGTCAGACCACCGCTTCTGGCCAGAATCCACCTTCGGTTCCCCTCTACTCCCTCCACCCCACCTCGTCCGCGTCCCAGCCTATAACCGCCGCTACTGCCACTGCCCCAACCTCCGCCTCTCCTTTCACTCAGGTGCCACCGGCTGCCCCCTCCCTTCCCCTCATCACTCCCTCACTCCTCGAGCAGGTAGTATTCCCAACGGGACTCAAGTTTGTACAGGTGATGGAACGGCTTAGGGGATTAGATAAAGAAATTGCAGCGATAGAAATGCAGATGTCCAATGCTCAAAGCACTGGCCAAGCCGTTGTCATTTCTGCGCTCCAAAACGATAGAGCCCAGAAGAATCTCCTCAGAGATCAGATCAAACTTCTCCTTAAGCAGCACTATCAGAGGATGTCAATGGCGAAGGATGCGCAGGATGGAGCGTCTGGAGCAAACTCTCAGAGTGGGTCGGCAGTGGCAGGTCCGTCGACCCAGACTCTCACGGCCAATCTGACGAAGGGGACGGCGAGTTCTACGACGGACGAACACAAACCCCAGATCACCGATGCGCAGGTTTTGGCGAATTTCTGGCAGTCTCGTGGTGGCAATGTAGCTGTTT